>PVJC01020666.1:0-28897 GCA_004026665.1 Murina feae
AGGATGCCCTCCTGTATGGTGCACAACCTTCCCATGAAGCTGTCTCTTTCACATGTGATCTTGTGCAGTCATTTCATGAGAATTAAAATCACTATGTTAGCTTGTGTACATCAAAAACAATATGATTTTAATTCTAAACGATGTTTTTAATTTTCAATTCAGTAGTTGTCATAATTTCTTTTGTTATCTCTGCAAACAGTTGTTTAGGACATAGTTCAAAGACTATTTTGCCCAATTTAAACTTTCTAAAGATTTAAAGCATAAGACGTGCAAGGCAGTTCCTTTGAGATGACAGCTCTGGCTCCATTTTAACGTAATTCCATTTCTTTTCTTTTTTTTTTAATACTTGTAAACTCTAAGCATTACAAACATATCACAAATTGTATCAGTTCTGCCAGTGTGTTCCCCATGAAGATGAACATCATCTGGGCTCAGATGTACTATCAAAAATGGTACCATAATGTTCTCTCCTGCCTGAGAAGCTACACTGGGCCCTGCAGGTGGTCAGCCTGTGGCTCATGAGAATTCATGAGCACAGAAGGGGCATCTGACAGCTGCAGAGGCCCTGACAGAAATGTGGATGTAGCCACAGAAACAACTGAACCTGATACTGGGAATCAGGGGAGGAGCCCTGACAAAGTGCCAGTCAGCAGCTAACCTGCCATTTCCATTGTCTCCTCCAGCAGACAAGGAATTTTCTCTCTAGTTGTACTTTTCTGCTTCAACCACCATCCTATATAATAAAGATGTAATATGCAAATTGACCCTCACTCCATCACACCGTCACAAAATGGCTGTGCCCACAGCGGAGGCGGGGTTCCCTAACAAGCCGTAATGAGCGATCAGCAGGGACCTGAGTCTGCATGGCACCAGGCAGGAGCAGAGAACCTGAGACTGTGCCCCCAGCCCAGCAGGGCTGGATGGGGGACCTCAGGCCATGCCCCCCATCCGGTGGAGCTTGAATGGAGACCTCAGGCTGCACCCCACTCCCTGATGCCAAACGGGAGCCCTCAGGCTGTGCACCCTGCCTCGGGCCTGGGGACCTCAGCCTGTGCCTCCTGCCTCAGGCCTGTGGACCCAAGGCCATGCCCTCTGCCCTGGCGCCAGGCTGGGGGATCCCAGGCTACCCTAGAGTTGGGCTGAGGAACTTGAGGCTGCACTCCCCCACCTGGCAGGGCTTGATGGGAGTGGAGCCAGCTGGGTCTGGATCTTGCCCAATGGGGGTGGGGCCGGCCAGGTCTAGGTCTTGCACGATTTTGAGGTGCACACGGGTGGATGTGGACTTGACTCTGGGTCCCGCAGAGTGCCCCAGACTCTGACAGGAAGAAAATTTTCATATACATTTTACTAATTTTCTTTCATCTCTGACACTTCTATCACAGAGAAAGGGCAAATCGCAATATTAAAATATTTCCTTTAATTAATTCCCTCTTAATGTGCATGAATTTTGTGCACCAGGTCACTAGTATGCTATAATTATGACAACTAGATAGTGGCAAATATTATTCCATTTTCTTCACAAACAAAAACAAGAAATTACCTCCAAAATTGGAAGCAGCTTAAAAGCTAAGATACACAGAGATGAATTCTCTTAGACTGCCAAAGGGATCATGACAATAGACAGGGAGGAGAGAGCAGAACAGAGGGGAATGTCTATCTTTGGTAGTATTTCCAGAAATTCTCTTTGGCGCAAGAGCAAAAATACCACTGAGACAAGCATGGCCCCGCGATCATGTATCCATTTGTTATAGCTCTTGATCAAGTGACACTTTACTTACTCCTGATAAAACACATACTTTCTGGAAGAGAAGAGAGAAGAGAGAAGAGAGAAGAGAGAAGAGAGAAGAGAGAAGAGAGAAGAGAGAAGAGAGAAGAGAGAAGAAGGAAGAGAGAAGAGCCAATACGAGACTAGAAAGCTCAACACACTTCTGTAAATGTGTGAACCAAAGCCACGTACCATTATAAGTTAGCATGTGTGGACTCGCTATCTTCCATACTCTACATGCCACTGTGGGAAGCAGAACAGCCTGCTCTCAAAGAAGGAACACTGGCCTTTGATCCAGAGTGGCCTCTCCACTTCCACCACTGACCTGCTACCCCTTGGCCAAGCTGTCTTCTCCTTGGGAGCCACAGCTTTGGCTGCCAGATAAGGCTCATGGAAAACTAGAAATTTTAGAGCCAAAAATTTCATTGGAATGGGTAAAGAAGATGAGGTATATATATATACAACAGTATAGTGTTAAGTCTTAAAGAAGAAATGCTGACATGTGATACAATATGGATGAACTTTGAGGACATTATGTTAAGCAATACAAACAATAATATAAGTGGAGCCACTTTAAAATGGAGCCAGAGCCTGGGCTGCATTGCCCAGTAGTAAGAACACTGGCTGGAGCACCGATTTCAAGGACATATACCAGGGTTTCAGGTTCGATCCCCAGCCCCAGATGGGGTGCAGGCATGAGGCAATCAATCGATGTGCTTCTCTCACATCAATATTCTCTCTCCCTCTCTCTTCCTCCCCCTTCCTTCCTCGCTCTCTCTCTAAAAATCAATGGAAAAAATATCTCAGGTGAGGCTTAACAAAAATAATAATAATTCTTTATAATAAAAACCTAATATGCTAAATGTCCAGTCATCTGGTCAGTCATTCAACCAATCAAAGCATAATAAGTTAATGATATGCTAAGGCCGCTCAACCACTCACTATAATGTGCACTGACTACCAGGGGGCAGACGTTCTGGCCAATAGGTTAGCTTGCTACTGGGGTCCAGCCGATGGGACTGAGTGAAATGGGCTGGACATGCCCTGGACCCTCCCACAGGCCCTCCCTGGTTGGCCAACCTCCCATATCCCTTTCTGGCCCTGATCGGGCACCACTGGAGTCCCTTGGCCTGGCCTGCACCCTCTCACAATCCAGGACCCCTTGGGGGATGTTGGAGAGCTGGTTTCGGGCCAACAGCAGAACAACCAGTCACTATGACACACACTGACCACCAGGGGGCAGACACTCAACACAGAAGCTGCCCCCTGGTGGTCAGTGTACTCCTGGTGGTGAGCACAGCGCTCCATGGCAGCGCTAAGGATGTCCAACAGTCATCAGTTGGCCATCCCCAAGAGGGCGCAGGCTGGGCTGAGGGACAACCCCTTCCTGAGTGCATGAATTTCATGCACAGTGCCTCTAGTAATAATAAAATGGAGCTGGAGCTGCCATCCCAGAGGAACTGCCTTGTGCAGTCATGTCTCAAACCTTGGAATGTTAAAACAGGGCAAAATAACCTTGGGACTGGAACTAAAGCAGCATTTTCTTCCCTAAAAAATATGTTTGCAAAGATAACAAGAAAGCAGATCTTATGACTACTGGACTGGCTATATGACTGAAACTTAAAAATATTCTTTAGAATTAACATCACAGAAAAGAAGAAACAAGAAAAACAAGAATTAACATTACTATATAAGCTTATCTGCACCAACAGAAATACTTTCTATTAATGGATCTTCCTCTTCTCATCTTCTCGTAAATATCCATTGCCTTTGTCTCTTATCAGAACACTATTTGGGTTTCTACCTAAATCAGTGCTTCCCCAATAGTTTATTCTTTTGAATTTCACGTAACAAGTGCTTGTGGCTTCTCACTTTGCCTTTTATTTTCCAGTTAACCTATCTGTAAGCCAGTTTAAAACAACAACAACAACAACAACAACACTGTAGGATTCCACTTATATGAAGCAACTGGAATAGTCAAATTTATAGAGACAGGATGTAAAATGACGGTTGTCGGGGCTGGGGAATGGGGAAAGGGGAGTTATTTTTTCCTGGGCACAGAGTTTCAGTCTGCAAGATGAAAAGAGTTCTGCAGATTATCTGCAGAACAATATATATGTACTTATCAGTACTGAAGTATACACTTAAAAATGGTTAATAAGGTAAATTTGATGTTATGTGTATTTTACCACAATTTTAAAAACCAGCAGTGAAGATAATCCAATACAACACTCTCCTTTTACGAATGAGATAATGGAGGCTCAGAAAAGATGAGGGATTCACCCACTGTCCAATAGTCATTCTAGTTAGGATGAAAATTAACATCACTATGTAAGGATGAAAATCCAGGTCGTTGACTCCTTTCTCATGTCCCTTTCTCACACCCGCTCCTTACTATGAAAAATGCATATCCAGCGTGCCTCCAGAGGCCTTCTTCAGAAAGTGTGCACATTAGAAGCAGACAGATTTTGAGAGTAAGCAATAAATAACACCTATAACTAGGAAAATTTCTTGGCAAGTACAATGGGGAAACTGAGACAGCTAGCTGAACAAACTGGCAAAGCAATTTACAGCCAGATAAGGCAGATCCCCCGGGCAAACAGCCCTGGGTGCCCAGCAATGTACAAAACTGGCGCTGGACCTCGTCCCCAGGGTGGCCTTTCCTCCTTTGACATATCACTGGTCATGAGGTTTGGTTTAGACGCTCTGACCTTCCCTTCCTAGAGATAACACCTAGATTTCAGTTGTATTTCAGCTCCAGGCCCAGAAAAGCAGCAAACTGATGGAAGCAAAAACAGAATACTGGGGACCAACTACAATTGTAAGAAATATTAATCAGGCTCTATTAACCATGATTGTTTTGTTCTGATTAAAGAAAGCACATTCTAACCTGGATGGAAGTTACAAGTGGGACCTGGGAGCTCACCTGGAAATGAGGCCTATCCTCCACATCCAGGAGCTGCCACCAATTATCATGTAAGTAGTTGCAGAAACCAGAGCCACCAGCCCTTTGAAGCCCGCTCCCCCCCATCGCCCCCCCTCCGGCCCTTTGCAAGTCACCAGCCTGTTGAAGATCTTACAGCCATTTGTATCCTCTGCTGGCCTTCACAAATTACCTGTAAACTGCCCATTTGGCATAACCTTTTGCCTACTTCCCCATGTAATCTTCATCCCAAAAGAAGCAGCTGGCTTATGGTGGGGGGACAGAGCAGATTTTTGTAGATGACCTGCTGCTCTCCATATTGCTGGCATTATTGGAATAAATGCTCATACAATCCTGTCTCTGCTGAATGGACTCAAGTAGTGACAGACAGCCCAGACTCATCATTGATTGTCCAGTTACAAAACCAGGTGGGTGATGCCAGGACCAGCTGCAAAGACTAGTGGCTCCCTGCCCTGACACTGACTGCTCAGTGGAAATCAGGACCCTGAAAAGGCACACCTGGAAAAGTTGATGATATTCTATTGAGATCCTTCCCTAAGACCTCCCCTAAACTCCCAGCCTTTAAAACCCTCAAAACAAAAAGTCAGCACCCCCTCTACTTCCTCCTCTTCTTCTTCCACAGGCATGCATCTCCTAAACTCTAAGGGATCCCACAAGACTTGCAAACCAGGGAGCAATGGGCAGCAACAGCTCATCGGGGGCTTACCCCTTGAACCTGTCTCCAAGGCCCCCTTTTCTCTGACTTCCCAGTGAGCTAACAGTAGCCTCCCTTGGCTCACTTCTTTCCTCTAACATTTCTAGAGGCCAAAGCAGCCCCACCTAGTCTCTCTCCTGTTGCTTCTTCTATCCTAAGCCCTTCTTTGTTTTACTGTCCCCAGCTTTAACACAGTTACTCTCAAAATCACTTGGACTTGTGTTGTGAAATCTTTCCTGTACAAAGTCAAGAACCCGCATATTCCTGGCCATCCTTGGGCTGACCTGCTAAGGGCCAGCTCCTCTTTCCTGTAACACAAAAACAGTCACCTTCATCAACAAGTTGGAAGATCAACAATACCCGACTCAGTGATTCCAAACTGGAATCCCACTGGACTTTCTCCCACCAGAGATCTTTGTGAAACCAAAGAAGAGCAATCAAAATAATAGCTCTGTCACTGAGCACTGCTGCACCAACTAGCTGACACAACAGCTTGGAAATGATTAGCTATTTCCAGTGGCTCAATTTATATCAGTAAATAGTAAAAATAAAATATCTAAGAAACCCTTGGATTTAGTGAACTGACATGGAACCAAAATAGTCTTGAGTAAGTTCCCCTTTGAGAAAGAAAATCAGACTAAGTGAACTAATTGACAGAACATTCAAAATTCTGTCTCCAACTTCCCTCAGGAAAAGGCTCAGTTCTTCCTATGAAAAAAAGATAGACATGGTTTGTTTTATTATCTCTGCTGCCATATGCTTCTTCTACTGACTATCAATATCAGTCCAAATGTGCTCACTGCCAATGTTTCATAAGCCTACTGAATTGTTACTCAGATCAGAAAGAGGTCTGCTTCTAACACCTCTACCTCACAGACAGTTCCTTCTATCACCAGAATAAGACTAAACCAAAGCACCATTAATCCAGTTTTACTTTTAATGCACCACAGATTTGAACACTTTCAATTCATCTAGGTGAGGCTTGGTTTATAAATTCTTCATTAAAAGAAAATAAGGCATCCCCAAAGAATGTAACATGAAATCCTTTAAGAAAGAATAGGGGTAAAATGTCATCTTCTATCCATCCACCATCAGCCACTACCCTTGAGATTCTCAGTAAAATGATTAAGCAGGACGTGTTCATCAGAGTCCTCCATTGTAAGTGGGCCTGTGTTCTTTCTGCCTCCACAACTTACTAGCCTGAGCCTCAGTTTCTCATCTGTACACCAGGAACCATAATTACAAGACCTGCTTTAATTAGATTATATAATGCTAAGCATAGTGTCTTCCCAAAGCAAATGCTCAATAACTGTTAGCTCTCACACTTTCTATCACAATCGCCTCCTTTATGTAATATCTACTACTGCTGTAAGAGACGTTAACTGATAAAAGCAGTAATGTCCATGGCTTTTCTTTCTTATTTGTTTAGGTTCCTCTTGAAATGTTGCATAGGACATTTTTTGCTGTCATATTTAATGGGGCCTGGCACTGTTCTACTTGGTGGACACACACATACACACCCCTTCATCTTCAAAGAGCTTTTTGAGACAGGCCCTATTATCCAGTCTTACTGAGGCTGCTCAGGCACAGAAAGGTTTGGAAGGTTCCATAGCAGGTCAGTGTTGGAGAAGGGATGGGACCCATTGCAATGTGGCTTCAGTGTCCAGTTCTAACACCTTGTCATACAGAATACAATGTCATGAGTCAACACAGGATGTAAGGTCAGGCCAATCTGCAGGCCGAATAGGTACATGGCTATGGCTTGAGGCAGCATCCAGGACCTGGAGCAGATCCTGGAGGACAGGCTCCCTGAAAGTGGGCAGGCCCAACCCAGGCCAGGAGCTCAGAAGAAAAGCCTCGGCCTGGAGCCCTGGGCCTGGATCCCAGGCCCCAGACAGACCTCAAGGCACTGGCAGCACTCAGGATTTTCATGTGAAGCCACCTGGCACCAACCAGTGAATTCGAACCTTGTTTTGGGAAGGTCCCCGGCCCTGTATCGGGCTCCCTTGTGTTCTAGGGGATGTCACCAGTGAGCAGTGAAGTGAGGGAAACACAGCAGGCTACTTCTGAGCAGCACTCAAAGGGCAGATAAACCACTGAGAATAACTCCTGTCTCCAAGCCTGCTATAGACTTTGGCTGACCTTGGACAAGCGGATTCTTTTCTGTCTCCTAGCCTCGGGTATGGTCTACAGAAGGCATTTCATCACTGCCTCTCCTCATGGGATTAATGGCTTATTTGGCTCTGTGGTCTTAGCACAGATGGGCTTAATGACATTTTTCAAGGGCTTTTTTGCATGAAAAGTGACATTAAGCGAGAGGACTTTCCTTTTACCTCTATATTTAGATTTATATATGTATTTAAGGCAAAGAAGACATATATTTCTTCATTTGAAAAGATTAAGTAAAACCTGTATTTGAAAATACTTCTAATTTATTAGATAAAATTTTAGTTCCCTATTAGTAAATCTTGGGTAGCACTTTAAATTTATTATAAGTGAGCCTTACTATTGCCAAACACACACACACACACACACACACACACACACACACACACACTTTATAATGCACATGGCTGTGTAATATAAAATTGGTGTGAAAAATTCAAGAATTCAGAAAATTTGGATTCTGACTTCACCTCTTAATAGTTATGTGACCTCAGTTGAACCACTTAACTTCTCTGAAGGTAAATTTTCTGAGCTTTCCAAAAGAATATCTGCTTTGCTGTGCAGTAACAGAATCATTGAGAAGACTAAATTAAATGAAATGTCTG
Source organism: Murina feae (assembly GCA_004026665.1). Classification (NCBI taxonomy): domain Eukaryota; kingdom Metazoa; phylum Chordata; class Mammalia; order Chiroptera; family Vespertilionidae; genus Murina; species Murina feae. The sequence goes on from PVJC01020666.1 coordinate 8,175, forward strand.
AAAATATTTAATTAACTATAAAGGATCTTAAAATCTTAAGAAATTATTATTATTATTTCCCCCATGTAGGAATCCCATAGTATAGCTAGAACAGATAAAAGAAACATTCCATTTTAAAATGCTTTTATACTAATTGTGGAGGGAAAAAAAGGGGGTAAACTGAGCCTTAAGTAACATGGCAAAAACAAGTCATAATTTTAAAGTATTGTTTCTCCTTCTCACGTGCTAAAACTACTCTTATACAAAGCCCATGTGGTAAAATGTAGGTGAGGTTCTGGAACAAAATCAATGATGATGAAATTATGACAAAGCAGCAGCTCAGAGATTTGGGAGAGTGCTGTCCCTCTCCATCGGGGCCCCAGATCTCAGTTTCTCATTCTGACTGAGCACGGAGTCTGGATCTCTCAGTTAGTCCCAGATGCCCTCTAATGGTGCCACCTTCAAGATGAGGCTCTTGCGACCCTGGAAACACAGCAGAGTCCTTTCACAGACTGGGAAAGTTAAACCCAAGGTTAAGATGTGGTACAGCTGGACAAAACCATCATATCCAAGTAGGATTTCTAAAATGTCTCACTTCACATCAGAACAACTTCTTTATGAAGAAATCTGAAACCTAGTGGATATGCTTTAACTATAGGAGAATGTTCTTAAAAGCCAGCCTATCTGTTGGCTGCTATTATAAATTCAAAATCTATGTTAACCAAAATTTCATAAATTTGTAAATAAAAGAAACTTCACTGAAAGAAAAATTCATGACAGCTCCCACTAAAGAAATTGCAAAGGAACCTCAGATGAGAAGGACAGATTTGATCATTAGAATCAGTACCTTAGATGGTGTGACCTCCTTTACATCTTTAGAAGCCAATGCAAAAGCTGGAAAAAAAAGGAAACATTTTTTTATTAAAATTGGCCATTAATATTTATTCTCACATAGAACAGTTTTGCTTAAAGTAAAAAAATAATGATATAAGACATACTTTGTTCATTTTTAAAAGCAGCTGCATTGCCACAAACCAGTACCATTAGCTGCCTTCATCTCCAGACTTAAAATTATTTATCAGTGAAAGCCAACAAACACTCAGGCTACAAAACTAAAAAAATACTCCATCAGAGAAATTAGAACCTGTGTATACCATTGATGTCTATAGATATAAACCACAAAATAAATGCACACAGAATACAACTTCTCTGAAACCTCAACTCTGGTGCCATATGGTAAACAAAAAAACTTTCACAGCCAAAAGTTCTTCTAAAACACAGGGTTACTGAGCCATATGCTAGCTAGAAAAGGATAAGGCCCTGGTGCGTGCAGTCTAAGCCACCAGCAGCAGGTGTGGAGAAGACAACATATCCTTTGTCTTCAGCTGGGGGAGTTGTTATTTATTATGTTTGGGAGAAGAAAGATCTACGTTGTTTTGAAAGAATTTGCATTGGCTACAAACAGAGAAGTGGAAAAGGCGATGGTGGCAGTTTTAGGATGGGTGAACAGCCTCTAAGGAAGAAACGTTTACTACTTTGGTGGTGGGCAACAGTCCTGAAGGTTCCTGCAGAGGCAGTGGCGTCTGCTGGTCACTAATAGAGCCTGAAGGTGGATTCAGTTCCAACAGACATTCAGGAAGGTGAGACGTTTACTGGTAGTTGACCGACAGCTAGTAACTGTTCAAACACTCTATTCTCTTTCTCTCACTCACTTGCCACTGTAAGTTAATTTAGGACGCCTCAGCTATTTTTTTGTGTCACTTCTTAAGCAAAGGGGAATTCCTACCCATCTGGAGATCCACACTATCACAATCAGAGCCTGGCGGCAACAGAGCAAAATGCAGCACCAGCTTTCCACCTCAGGGATCATAGGATAGAAGTGTGGTGCAGACATTGCTGCTACATTCGGGACACTTAAAGGAACCCTACTGAAGCCATGGGGCTGGGGGAGTGGGAGGAATTAAAATCATTTCCCTTTTAGAGCCATTTAATGTTTTGAGTCAGAGCCCATTTATAAAGATACTAGTGGCCCAGTGCACGAAATTCATGCACATTACAAGGGGATTAATTAGAGGAAATATTTTAATATTGCTATTTGCCCTTTCTCTATAATAGAAGTGTCAGAGATTAAAGAAAATTAGTAAAACATATATGAAAATCTTCCTCCTGGCAGAGTCTGGGGTGCACCATGGAATCCAGAGTCAAGTCTTCAACCACCCATGTGCACCTCAAAATCGCTCGAGACCCAAACCTGGATGGCCCTCCTTCATTGGGCTAGATGCAGACCCAGCCGGTCCCACCCTGCCAAGTCCTGCCAGGTGGGGGGGTGCAGCCTCAGGTCCCCTGGGTCCAGGGCAGGGGGGCATGGCCTGATGTCCCCCATCAAGCCCTGCTGGGTGGAGGGAGTGGCCTGTGATCCCTCAACCTGGTGCTGGGGCAGAGGGCACAGCCTGAGGTCCCCTGGCCTGGTTCTGGGGATGGGGGCATGGCCTGAGGTCTCCTGGCCTGGCACCAGGGAAGAGGGTGCAGCCTGAGTTCCTCTGGATTGGTGCCAGGGTGGGGGGAGCAACCTGAGGTCTCCTGTCAAGCCCCATACAGGAGGTGGGTGGGCGCACAGCCTCAGGGCCCTGCTGATTGCTCCTTAAGGCTCATTATGGGAACTTAGCCTCAGCTGTGGGTGCAAATTGACCAGAATTTGCATATTCCCTCTTTATTATATAGGATCCCTAGAGACACATCTAGGCTCTATATTAAAAGTAATCCTATATAATAAAAGGCTAATATGCAAATTGACCAGATGGCAGAATGACCAGTCACTATGATGCACAGTGACCACCTAGGGGCAGACGCTCAATGCATAAACTGCCCCCTGATGGTCAGTGCACTCCCACAGAAGGAGCGCTGCTCAGCCAAAAGCCAGGCTCACAGCTGGCAAGTACATCCTCCAAGGGGATCCCAGACTGCAAGAGGGCACCAACCAGGCTGAAGGACGCCCTCCTATGCCCCACAGTGCATGAATGTCGTGCACCAGGCCTCTAGTAATAATAATAACACTTTGAAAATGTAAATCAAAATAATAAACCAAACAGGAAGGTGAACTGGGCAAAAAATAATCCTAATTTTACAATGCATTTCTCAAAAGTATCTCACAGTTTGCTTTCTCCAATTAGCATCCCAGAAAATGGGGGCAATGCCACTGAGCAAGAACTTCCTTCAAGGGTGGAGCAGGCAATGCCATGGAGCAGTAATGCAGCACAAGGCATGTTGGTAGTGGGGCTCCCCAGGTGACAGAAGCAGGAGAGGACTCACCCATTCGGACACTTCCCAGCCCATCCTAGACATCACAGCCTTTGACTCTCTCCATTAATATCTGCTCAAGGGAGATCACCTGCAGCATAGTCATACTAAGAAACCAATCAGGAAGGTGGTTTTATCACTTCCATTTCCTAATGACATTCATGGCAGAATGAAACTGACATGAAGTGAAATGAACCTCTATGTGTGAAATTTAGGTAATAGCAGATACTTTAGGAAGCCTCCTTGAGACCATCTAATCTAATATAATAAAAGAGTAATATGCAAATTGACCGTTACCTGAGACACCTAAGCCACACCCACCAGCCAAGCCACGCCTCTAAGCCAATCAGAGCGGCTGTATGCAAAGTAGCCTAGCCAAGATGAAGGCCGGCAGCCATGGAGCTAGAGCAAACCAGAGGCTTCTGTTGCAACTGCCTGCCTAGGCTGGCTGAGCCTCTGCTCACGGCCAGGCCCACCAGCCAATCAGAGTGGCTGTATGCAAATTAACCCAGCCAAGAAGGAGGCTGGCAGGGCAGCTCTGCACTGGGAGCCTCCACAGCTGGCATAGCTGTGCCAGGTGTGTCAGCTCAGTGGAGGGGGAGTGGGGGGTCCGGCCTGGGGCCTCCTCGGGGCATCCAGGAGCGCCCGTTCCGGGTCTACTGCCTGGCTCCACCCCCCAGGGGCCTCCCCGGGGCATGCAGGAGCGCAGGGGCCTCTGCAAGGCATGCAGGAGCACCCGTCCAGGGTCCGCTACCTTCATCCGCCCCCCAGGGGCCTCCACAGGGCATGCAGGAGCGTCTGCTGCACAGTGCGGAGCATCTGAAGCCAGTCCACTGCCCAGCTCCACCCCGGGTGTGTTTGCTCAGCATCAGAGCCCCACTGAGGGATCCTGCACCAGTGTCCGCCCCTGGCTCGCCACCCAGCTCTGTGCCAGGTGTGTCCCTTCAGCAGTGGGGGCCCACCAGGCGTGTGCGATCGTGGGCCCTCAGGTGGGAAACGTTCAGGCCTGCACTCACCAGCTCTTCCACCCCCCAGTGCACGAACCCTGAAGGGGCTGTGGGCAGCCTGAAAAATGGCCCTCAGCCCCTCACCCAGGCTAGCCAGGCATGCCAGCAGGTGGACATCACCCCCGAGGTGTCCCAGACTGCAAGAGGGCACAGGCTGGGCTGAGGGATCCCCACTCCCAAAGTGCACAAATTTTTGTGCACCAGGCCCCTAGTTTCTTATAAATAGCAAATCCCCAACTCCACCCCCTGCCCTTCCCTCTCTCCTCCTTGGCTTTTCTACAGAGCACGTACCACCACTGACATAATATGTGTTTAATTTTAAGACATTGCTTGTCTTATATATTAGTTCATTGTAAGCTCCATGAAGGCAGGAATGTGGTTTTATTTACTGTTTGCCCACAAACCTAGGGCACAGACAGCACATACAAGAAGATCCAATTAATATTTATTTAATGAGTGCTAAATATGAATAAATGAATGAATGCATGATTGAGTGAATGCGAGTCTCCACGATGGCCCTGGAGTCACAACACTTAAGGGGGTGTCTATCCCTTACACTAGGTAGCATTCTACCCAGTTGTGGGGTGTGGCCAGAGTGTTTTAGACAGGTTCAAGCCTTGGACTACTGAGAGGGCACAGTCCTCTCATTGCCACGTGCAAGTCCCAGCTTAAAGGGCAGAGCCTTCACAGCACCATTAGCCAAGAGCTATAGCTGTGAGCTTGAACCTATGGTCTGAACATGTGGCCCCACGTGCCTCATGAGATAAGAGTTCAGGTGCATGTAGCGGAGTGAGACTGAAACTAATGAGACTTTTGTAAACAACTTCATCACGCCCTTACTTTGTCTCGTGGCATCTGCTATAAAATAAATACACGGTTTGTGTGCGTGGTCACTGTCTATCAGAGGAGCAGCATCCTACTGAGATCCAGCTTTCATTCTCTTGTCTGTCTTTTCTTAAATCCTTTCATCTCCCCAACTCAGGATCACCCTTGGCTGTGCTGAGCAGTACACCCAGTAAAATGAAACAGTTTAGTACCTCAACCTTAATTTATTTTCACTAGTATCTGACCTATTTTCTTACTTTTACACACACACACACACACACACACACAGTCCAAATCACTCATTAAATTCTAAGAAGAAAGGAGAGATTTAACACCAAACACCCTTTAACCATTTAAATTTTGCTTCTAGGTATTTAAAGTTTTTGGTGGGGGGTAAAGGGATTAATATGGGTAATATACCTCCAACCTCATATGCACATTTACAACCTTCAAGAAGAATCAAATATAGAATTAGTAACAAACATCAGACAGGGATGTCACAACATGTTAATCTCACTCAGCATCACAGAATTTTAGAAAATAGGATATTTTAACAACTTGCAGGCTATAAAAACTGTGGTCAATCTAATACATGACTTTGATGGCAAAATATGCATCTACCAACCCCATCAATTCCTAATGTCAAACATGGACAGTCAAAGAGGTCTCTGGGCTGGAGTTTACTCTTCTATAAGAAAAATAATATCAACTGAACAGAGACTCATCATCTAATAACCAGCACTTAGTCTTATGTCACTGTTTGCAAGGTCAAATGGCTATGTCAACATAGAAGCCCTTTAGAATGTAGACTCTACTGAAGAAAAAGTATCTTTATTTGGTGGTACTAGTTCTGAAAATGACTAACACATCACCTTTCAAAAATAAGCAGCTAATATTGTTTGATGATGTTACTGTTTCAATTAGGAATTACATAAAGAAAAGCTACTCCTAATAAATCAAGTGGATTCCACAAATCCTGCCTGTCATACACAAGTCCCCAGGCCTTTATTCAGATAAGGCTGAGGAGAGGGCAAACATTTTTATTCTCTCCAAAAGTACACAGACCTGCAGTTAAATATTCTGAAAAACAAAAACAAAAAAATAATGAAAGTTGCCATTTTCCTCCATCATTCTGCTGTGAAATTAAGAACTTTTCCCCTGATAGAAACACATCAGAGCACTTTCAGGCATAAGATCAAATCACATGGTAAAATCATCACTATTAGATGAGTGTGAAAAAAATACTAATTGATTTTATCTTTGCTTCCAAAATCCAAGTAAAATAAAGAACTCATCAAGGAACCAAATGCATTTGGAAGACAGAGTACACTATACCATTATTAAGCCTGGCCTTATAAGATGATGAATCATAGAATTCCTACAATGAAATATACAGCTGGATAAAATGAAGGAGAAAGGTACAAATAGAGGAGGAAAGTGAGAAAAAGTAGGGGGACCCCCTGGGGGCTCCGTGTGTGTGTGTGTGTGTGTGTGTGTGTGTGTGTGTGTGTGGTGTGTGCGCGCGCACGAGCGCATGTGTGATGTTTGGCCTCTCACAAATTTCCAAATTCAATGAGGAAAAAATATTCTGGAAAGCCTGGCCTGAAGGCACAGTACAGTAGGAGAAATACTGCAAGATTACTCATGTTCTTATATGTCAAACTGCTCTTTAAAAGTAAATTCCCCTTTATTATTTCCGACATGAATTTCTGTGAATTGCTACAGGAAACTATATGTAAAGTGCAAATCAGGGCAAAGAAGTAAGACCTTTTATGTTATAACTTTAAATAATTCAACCCAAACTCTCCAAGTAACATCTATCACAGAAACCAAATGAAATATAAATAAATAAATAAATAAATAAATAAATAAATAAATAACACCTCCAGGGGTGCTGCCAGGATTAGGATTCAGTGAGTTAAGGATGGCTGGGCATGGATGACCAACCCAGTGGGTGATTATGGCCTTGCTGCTTATGGTGGTGAATACCGTAACACACTATCAGTCTGGGGATGTCTAGGTGTGGGTGTGCCCTGCACACAAGCCAAGAGTAGGGAGAAAACCACGTGCCCCTGGACCTGCCATCAGGATCTGCTCACAGCACACCCAGAAGCTGGCAGTGGGTGCCCGCCCCTCCCCCCCCCAGGGTTACACACTTAACACACTGTGGGAGGCAGCTTTGGGGGCTTTACTTTCTTTCCTGTGACCTACTTACAAAACATCTCACTCCGCGCATCTCCGCCCCCATAACTCAGTTCGCTGGAGCTTTCCAGGTTTCATTCCAGGTCTTCCAAAGGGGTCTGTAAACTCCAGGATGCACAGCCCTCAGCCAATTTATTTGGCTCTAATTACCTGCTTTGAAGATAAACCATGGCAGCAGAGGGAGCAGAAACAAAAAAAACTCTAGCTCAACCACAGTGGGCAGAACCTGCCTTTCCTTCATCTTCAGACAAATCCACTGTCCCTGAGCTTGTGGATGTACTGGGTAGCAGCTCCATCCATCCGTGCCCAAGCACAGGATGGAGCACCTGTCACTCTCCAAGGGCTGGGGACAGAACCACGGCAGGCACTGGCTGAGGATCACATGGCTTACATGTGTACTGTTCCTGGAACAGGGCCTGGCACTTGCCAAGAGCTCTGGGTGACAGCAGCTATTATCATTATCATTATGAATTTATATTTTCAACTATTGAAAAGAAAATTAAAAAGTAGCCATGTGGGCATTCTAAGCCACACATGATGCTAGGAGTGGAGAAGAGGAGGGATGAACATCTCTCCAGGGAGCTCGTGGTTTAACAGGAGACAAATCCTTCCATCAATGCCAAGCACAAAAGTGTGGCTCTGATGGCAGTTGTCTTGATGGCAGTGTAGGAAGCGCCTGTGGGTGGAGAGAGGGCACCTCACCCAAGCAGGGGAGCAGAGGTAAATAAGGCTTCTAGACTGGGAAGCTTAAGACTTAAGAAAGTAATGTCCAGGACACAGAGACTTCAAGCACAAGAGCAAGGAAGCTTGGAAACAGGCTTCTGCACACAAAGTACTGCCAACAGTCCAGTGTCTCCAGAGCATGGACACCTGAGGAGAGGGAGTGGATGAGATGAGGCTGGAGATGGCAGAGGCCATCTCACGAAAGGGATAGGTGCTGGGAAGTCTGGTTGCATTCTGAGCGCCAAGAAAGCTTTTTAAGAAAGCAAGTGCTGCATTGAAATGTGTACGTTAGACAGCTTTCTAGAGGTGGTATGTGGGTGGGCTATAGAGAGGACATAAAAAGACACCATCTGGGAAGCTAACTGAGTCAGGCAATGAGAAATAACAGACTGACTTAAAGTGAGGCAGTGTCTGGGCACAGTAGGATTGTGAGCAAGAGCGTGTTGGGGATACTACAGAAGCAGAATGGACAGGCTTAGAGAGAAGATCTTGGCAGTACACACGGGTAGGGCAAAGAGGATCCACAAGGATGGTGAGAGAGATGGGAGCACAGGCGATTCCTATGTACAATGGGAAGACACCAAAGCACAGGTGCCTTCGGCTCCAGGCCTGCTGAACCATGAGGTCACTGGTCAGAGACAGAGTCTAAACTCATGCCATCTGGGATCCAATCCAGGTTCTGCTGCTTAATAGCTAAGCAACATGGGACCAGTTAGCCTCTCAAAGCCTCTGCCTCCCTTTCTGTAAAGGGGTGGGGTTGCGGGGGGTGGGGGGGAGTCAAACAAGAATGAAATAGGTTATTACATGTTCAAGTTCAGGACAGGATCTGTCCTACAGAAAAAGCCACTGAGCCTTTTGCTCAGGTGCCAACAGCAAACGCTTATGAAAAGAGATATGTTGGATTGGGGGTGATGCCAGCACAATTCTGCTACCAGGGCAAGTAGAGAACTGGACAACAGTTAGGGTCAGGAAACCCCTTTGCCCATTCCATGCGTTCTACCACACTTGCAGTGATTCAGTCTTTTCAGAGAAGGAATGAGAGGAGGCCTGGCTCCCACCCAAGAATGGCAAAGAGTATACAGACATGACATCCATCATCTTCTGAGCCCACTACCTACCCCAACCTGAAACACATCTGAAACACATCTCCTGTTTTATGGAAGAAGTCAGAGGGGAAAAAATCACTTAGTGACAAAGTTTGCCAGGATCAACAGAGTCTATGTGCCATAGAGCAAACATATTTACAGGAAGGACAGGAAATAGGAAGAAAATAAGTAGGAAATAACCATATATTTAAGAAAGAAAAAGTTCATTTGCTTCTTTGAGTCATATCTCACTTAAACAAATGATATAAGAACCCATGTGCCACTCAGGATATGAAAAGAAGAAAAATTCAACTCAAACAGAGTTTTAGGGGAGATTCAAAACAGGCTGAGTTATAGGTAAGGGGCAGAGGAGTCTCAGGTCACATAACCTGCTCCAGAACACACAAAGGAAATCCAAAAGAGCAAAGATCAAAACATAGGACATCAGACTTTGTATAATTCCTTCATATTGCAGGAATATATTGAACCATTAATAGTCAGGCTAACTTATAAAAACCCAATCTATGCTTAAAGTTTGGTTATCTTAATTTTGACATACGAAAAGTAGGTTTTAAATGCACCCATCAGAACCACTGACTCCACAGTACCCACAGTCTATGACATTTTAATGTCTATAGGAACTTGCTTGTCTGATGTCCAAAATTTTTTGCTGTAACAACCCACTTCCTAGTTTTAAAGGCTTATGACCCACACATGATATTTCCTCCAGAAGCACTTGAAAATCTGTCAAACGATGCTGAAACCTGAAAAGGACTTCTTAGTTTGAATTTGAGTGGGTTCTGTTTTTCCCCCCAGAAGGCAAAATGGCTGACTGATGAGTATGAAGCCTCAATTCCATATGTTGCTGTCTTCAATACAGCCCCTGGTATCTTTTTTTTTTTTTATCTTTATTGTTCACATTATTAGAGTTGTTCCTTTTTTACCCCCATAGCTCCCCTCCTCCCAGTTCCCACCCCACCCTCTGTCCTTACCCCGCCCCCACTGTCCTCCTCCATAGGTGTATGATTTTTGTCCAGTCTCTTCCCACAACCCCAACACCCCTTTCCCCCTGAGAATTGTCAGTCCACTCCCTTTCTATGCCCTTGATTCTATTCTATTCACCAGTTTATTCTGTTCATCAGGTTTTTTTATTCACTTGATTTTTAGGTTCACTTGTTGATAGATATGTATTTGTTGTTCATAATTTTTATCTTTACTTTTTCTTCTTCTTCCTCTTCTCAAAGCATACCTTTCAGCATTTCATATAATACTGGTTGGGTGGTGATGAACTCTTAGCTTTTTCTTGTCTGTGAAGCTCTTTGTCTGACCTTCAATTCTGAATGATAGCTTTGCTGAGTAGAGTAATCTTGGCTGTAGGTTCTTGCTATTCATCACTTTGAATATTTCTTGCCACTCCTTTCTGGCCGCAAAGTTTCTGTTGAGAAATCAGCTGACAGACATATGGGTGCCCCCTTGTAGGTAACTGATTGCTTTTCTCTTACTGCTTTTAAGATTCTCTCTTTGTCTTTTGCCTTTGGCATTTTATTATGATGTGTCTTGGTGTGGTCCTCCTTGAATTCCTTTTGTTTGGGATTCTCTGAGCTTCCTGAATTTGTAAGTCCATTTCTTTCACCAGGTAGGGGAAGTTTTCTGTCATTATTTCTTCAAATAGGTTTTCAATATCTTGCTCTTTCTCTTCTTCTGGCACCCCTATAATTCTGATGTTGATACGCTTGAAGTTGTCCCAGAGGCTCCTTACACTGTCTTCATATTTTTGGATTCTTTTTTCTTTTTGCTTTTCCGGCTGGGTGTTTTTTGCTTCTTCGTATTTCATATCTTTGACTTGATTCTTGAGATCCTCTAGTCTGCTGTTGGATCTCTGTATATTATTCTTTATTTCAGACAGTGTATGCTTAATTCCTAGCTGGTCCTTTTCCATATCCTCGAGGGTCTCACTAAATTTTTCAACAGTCTCTAAAATATTCTTGAAAAACCTTATAACCGTGGTTTTGAATTCTATATCCAGTCATTTGCTTTCCTATATTTCTGTCATTTGTGACCTGTTTCTTTGTCTCCACATTTTGGCTGCTTCCCTGCATTGATAGAGTGGCTTTCTGTGCTAGGTGTCCTATAGGGCCCAGTGGCTCAGCCTCCCCAATTACCAATTACCTCCCCAATTACCTGGACACTCTTGGTGCACTGCTTTATCAGCTTTGTGCACAGTCTTCTTATAGCTAAGCCTTGATTGTTGTTGGTATCACTGAGAGGAATTGACCTCCAGGCCACTTGGCTGTGAGAATCAGCTGTGTCTACAGAGGGAGAACTTCTATGCTGGTTGACACTTTTATGGGGCAAGACTTGCTCCAGTGGGGCTTTGGTGTCCACTGAGTCTGCCCCCTGAGTGTGTCCCTTATGGATCTGAGTAGTTGTAGACTGGGTGGTCCCGCTTTGACCACTGGGCTCATTGTCTCTTGGAACTCTAAGGAAATGCTATTTTAGCTTCTGCCTGAGGTTTCCCAGCCTTTTATATGCAAAAGCCTCTGCAGGCAGCTTGGATGGGGTGGGGTCTCGAGGGAAGCTACAGGGTGGAGCAACCAGCTATGGCTGATTCTCAGCCCTGCCCTAAGAGGCACCAATGGCAGTATCCCTCGGCACCGCCAAGAGAAACCCACTCTGAAGATCCTCCTGGTGCCAGATGGTGCCAGACAGTCCAGCTCCTCCCCGTGTATAAGTCTGAGTCCCCAGAAACTCGCCTGGAACTGGAGTTCAGAGCCATTGAGAGCTTGTGCCTCCCTCCGGTACAAAATGCTGCCAGCCCTTTCTGCGAGCCCCTTTGTACGCGCCTCCATACTTCTGCACTTTACTTCTGCACCTCCTCTGAGTCTCGGTCTCTTTCTAGTTGAAGGATTTCCACTAAGCCAGTCTTCCTGTGAGTCTGGGTGGTATCCATTTTTTCTTTTCGTTGTAGTTTTAAAATGGTTGTGCAAGGCAGTAATTTCTGGTGTTTCCCTATGCTGCCATCTTGTTTTCTCCCACCCCTGGTATCTTTTAAGACAGTGTTTCTCAACCTGTGGGTCGCAACCCTTTGGAGGGTCGAACGACCCTTTCACAAGAGTCGCCTAAATACATCCTGCATATCAGATACTTACACTACAATTCATAACAGTAGTAACATTACAGTTATGAAGTAGCAACGAAAATAATTTTATGGTTAGGGGTCACCACAACATGAGGAACCGTATTAAAGTGTCACAGCATTAGGAAGGTTGAGAACCACTGTTAAGACAAAGCCACTAGCAGTTATCTAGTTTACATACTTGGGCCTAGGTATTCCAGGCAGGGTTCCTGTACCTGCCAGCATATACAGTTCACCTGGGGCCTTCCTGGAAATGCAAATCCACAGGCCCCATTTCAGATATTTTGAATCAGAAAGATCTGGAACCCAGGAATCTGTCTTTTAAAGGGGACTCTTTAGGACACCGAGGTGATTCTTGTGTGTATGAAGGCTGACACACACTGGGATGAACAGTTGGACAGGCCCCCGAGGGAAATGACTGGGGCTATTTTCACAACAAGCCCTGGACATTTTTCCTTACCTGCCTTTCCTCCCTTCATTTCATAAATGAAAAAGCAAGCTTCTGCGTCAATACCCTCAGGATCTCGAGAAGATAAATGAAACATGATGCATAAAGAGCCTTGAGTTCCTCACAGGAAGCAATGATGTAATCTAAATCATAACACCTTTTCAGATCATAAAATATTCTTTTAGGAGCAAAAATAAGTCACAGCCCTGAGGGAAAATGGACTGCTACACTTGAGTACACTCAAAACTAATTTGATATTTTTATGCACTTTTTCCCCCTAAACCTGTAGTTTTACATCATACAGATAAAGACTTTCCTCCCCAACTTCTACCAAATCTTTTGGTGCAAATACATTTTGAGTAAATACTTAAATAAATCGACTTCTCAATCAAGGCTCTCCTCTTTAAAAAAAAAAAAATCTATTCAAATTGTCCCCAAATCATCTCTCTCACACCAACCTCTTCTCTGAGTTCAAGAGCCACAGATCTAACATCTGACATGGTACCTGAGCATCTCACACACACCCTCAACTTGTCCAAGCTGAGCTCATCACCCTCACCACCCCTAAAAGTAAATGTTATAAAAATGTGTGAGTAATGACAAAAAACTGTAACTTACAAGTGATTAAAGAGATAAATTTTATTTATACATTAATTATAATACATTTATTTTTTTAATCCAGTCTTTCTCCCCTAGTGCCCATACCAATAAACAGCACCCCTCTCCACCCACGGCTCAGGACAGAAACCTTTGACTTCTCCCTGACCCCACTCTTTCTGTAGGTGGCTGTCCTGTACCCACTGCACCTATCAATCACTGTATCTTAGCGATTCTTAATCATCTCTCATGTAGCTGAGTCTAGCAGCCTCCTCATCGGTTCTCCACATCCACATCAGCCCCCTCTAATCCCTGTTCTACAGGCCAATCAGAGGAACTTCTTACAAGGGAAGTCAAATGTGTCACTCCCTATGACAGCCCTTCAGCAGCTTCCCTTTGCTCTAGGCTAGGGACACAGTCCAAAATGCTCAGCCTTGTCTCCAAGACCCTGCATAACGAGGCCCCTACTGGTCTTCCCAGCCCCTCTCTCAGCCTCTCCAGACCAGTCCCTTCTCACTCCATTCCTCCAGCACCAAGCTCTCCTCGCTACCGGACCTGCTCCCTTCCTCCCTCCACTGACTTCTGCTTACCCTTCAGTTCTGAGTTCTGATGTCTCTTCCTTTAGGAAGTCTTTCTTGAGCTCCTCCTCCAAGGTTCCTCAATGGCACTACTGACACTTTGGCCCAGATAACTGATTCTTTGAGAGAGGGTGTCCTCTGCATTGCTCAACATGTTCAACAACACCCCTGACTCCAGATGCCAGTAGGACTCCTTGACAAACCACCCTGTGATAGCCCCAAAGTTTCTAGGCAAGGACAAACATTCCGGGACCACCATCATCATCTCCATCCCTGAGATCACCGCTGTATGGAGACTCCCTGCTAAAGCCACTCATCTCCCTGAAAGAACTCCTGCCGCAGCACTGAGTCAGCTGCAATTACGTAGTTTCCAGTGTAGTTAGTACTTAATGTCACCTTCCCTTCAAGACTCCAAGCTCCATGAGGCTGGAGAGAAAGTGGATATGTCTTCTTTCTGCAATATCCCCCAATCCTTGATACATAGATATTCAACCCTTTTTTGAATAAATGGAAGAAACTTTGAGTACAGTTTTTCCTATTTTAATACCACTTTTAAATGGTTAACCTTTAGTAGTCCAAATCAGCACCTACACTGAATCAGGTTCCTTTAAGAGGACTTAGTGAACAGAGTTTTGAAATGGGGTATTAAGCCTGTGGATCAATAATGGGTCTGATGACTCCCAATACTCACCATAACTTTTCCTTTCTATTGGGAGAGGTGGAATTAACACTCCTGTATATTGTTCTTAAGCAAGAATCTGCACAACACCAAAGATGGATCACACTTAATGCTACAAGGAGTTCAAAACATGTTACGTTTGCAAATTCCCCATAAGTAATCCCTTTGTGCCTAGACATTATGCTTGGTTTATATGTTTCTAATGAGAAAGTATAAACTCAGCCCCTTGAGTTCTGAATGAACTCAGTTATAGGGACTTGCTCAAGTTGTAGGCCCACACATTTGCCAGAGAGGAAGATAAAAAAAGGTCTCCACATCTCCTCCCTGTTCCACCCCCATTTGAAAGAGGCTCTTTCCACTTCCCATCCCGCCAACTCCCCGTCCCCCGCCCTTCCCACTAACCCTAGCCCAAAGAGCTTGAGTATTGTCTATAAGCAAATTCCCTTGGGTCAAATTCATGACCAAGGGGGCCATGCCAACTTGGGGGTCTTAGGCTACCCGGATGACAACAAATCCATCCAGATTGTTAAACTCTGTGCCAGTAATGTCTGGGTATTGCCTTAGAAATAAAAGGTCTTAAAAATAAAAAATTTAAAAATGCCTAAAAATCCAGTAAAAATTTTAAAAATGCCCAAAAATCCAGATTCAGGTCTGACTCTTGGTGTTCTAAATGTCTGGCTCACTGCAGTAAAAAGAACCTGAGCAAGATCTGGCTCATAATAAAAATTATCCTTAATTTTGGCAGGTATTAAGACATACAATCTTGACCCATACAGAGCAGAAACAGAGATAAGAAAGACAAAACTGAATATCTCCTATTTTAACATTGTAACAATGTTAAAATTAATTAGTACACAGAAGTTAAAATTAATTAGTACAATTAGAATTAATAGACAACCCAGACAATTGGTGCTTAAATAAGACAGAGGTTTATTTTTAATCTCAGGCAATACAAGTCTGGTAATAGGTGATACAGGGCTACTAGCATGGTACTCCACATCCATCTGGCACCCAGGTGGTCGCTATCCTTTCTGCTCTACCATACTTACCACTGGCTTCCGTCAAAGTCATCTCATGGTCACAAGAAGGCCACCATAGCTCCAGCCACTGAATTCACATAATAGGAAATGGGAAGGAGAATGAAGCAATGGCAAAAATGGCCCCCATCCAGCTGGGTCAGCCACCTTTAATAAGCTTTACCAAGACCAACCCCAGAGAACTCCCTGGCTACCCATATTTGCAAGGACCACTGAGAAACTATTGGAAACACTGCCACCACCATCAGCATTCCTCCACCCTCCCCCTTGCCCACTGTATTATTAGTCTTCTAGGGCTGCCATACAGAAACCATTGACTTGTTGACTTAAACAACAGAAATTTATTTCTTCATATTTCTGGAGGCTGTAAGTCCAAGATCAAGGTGTCAGCAGGGCTGGTTTCTACTAAGACCTCTCTCCTTGGCTTGCAGATGACCATATTCTAGCTGTGTCCTCCATGGCCTTTCCTCTATTTGCATGCATTCCAGTGTTATTTTTTTATTGATTACTAGAGAGAGATAAAGGGAGAGGGATAGCAAGACAGAAACATGGATGAGAGGAACATCATTGATCTATTGCCTCCTGCAAGCCCCCTACTGGGGAGTGAGACTGCAACCTGCGCATGTGCCCTGGCAGGACACACCAGCCAGGCAGTTTCAGTACTTTATCTAGTCTACGGCTGTCATTTGATAGAGCAACCAGCAGAGATCACACAGTGGCTGACCTAAAAGCATGAATAAATCTCTGATTACAGAACTGAAATTGAAGTGCATTTTGTCTGTATAAGTGTTTAAAATAAATTTTCTATATGGATTTTTCTCTAATAAATATGCTATACTTTGTGGGGAAAGCAAACTATATTCAGTCAGGCCAACCTTCTAAGAGAATGTTTAAGGTATTTTTAAACACTATCAGGAGTGTCCAAATGCCTCAGAACTCCGTTTCAGCTAGATTCCAAGAATCTTGATTTCAAGATTTGTAGAGTGACCCTCAACCTGCCCAGCAGAGTTTAATAAAATGAATTCATGATTTATTTCAGATCTCCAAGAATGCAGCTTCCTATCTGCACCAATCCATGAAAGCCAGTTCGCAAAGCCAGTTTCAGGGAACTTTTCATAGATACTATCTTATTTATTGTGCTTCTCTGGCATCTCTAAAAATGTGTTGACGTGTTAGTTCATTCTGAATGTCCTTTCACATAGTACCAACTTTGGACAGTGCAGATAGCCCCTCAAGGGCAATAAAAATCGATACACATAGCAATACAAATGTGTCTTTCAGCCCATATGTTGACTGTATTATGTACAAACCTTATATTCCCAGGACAGCACTATAAAGTGCAGGGCTATAAATAGAATCTTAATGTCAGCTACCACCCACCAGCTTTGGTTAGGTGAAAAACTTCCAGGCAGCAGGCCAACTAACGCAGCTAGCAGTCACCTGGTCCACTCCCTTCCAGCCTCCCTTCTCCCAGGGCTGCCCCAATAGTGCACTTCCTTCAGATAAAGCAAATCTTTGCCAACTTGGGTGGCTCCCAACAGTCCCTCATAGCCTTCTCTGCCCAAGGTGCCCGCACATTTTGAATTACACTGTTACTTACCAAATCATGCGTGTGGGCAACTAATTACCAATTGATCCTACTCAATTTTCCCACACTGAGCACCTATAGAAATGCCAGGGATAGAAAATAAGGTCCTTCCTTATTCAGAGAGCGTAAATCCAAGCAAAACAGGGCAGCAAAAGTTCCTATACGATGTGCAACAAACATCTTTTCCAAAACTGCACCATTCTGCCATTTCTAGAAATTACTGCCGCAGGCTGGACACACCATTCTGGGTTAGAAGACAATGACCCTGACAACACTGAAAAGAGAATGATGTTTCCACAAGCTTCAAACTTGAACAAATCTCACATGGAAGTTAATTACAATTATTTTAATAAAGGGGAGAACTAGCCCTTGTGAGGATGGAAGAAAAATGGGAGGGGGCATTACAGGAGGTCTGACCGGCATTGTTTCCAGAAGAGTTCTCTACTTTTCCCCCATAAAGACGGGAGATTGGGGGGAGGGCGCCTCCCGCGAGCCAGGACCGCCCACGCTGAGGCCGGGGGTACCCGTCTTCCCCGTCAAGGAATCTGGGGTGGGAGGGACCCGTGCTAAATTGGTGTCATAGCCTCGGGGCCCACGCAGAGAGCTCCAGAGGGGTCGGGGGCTCGCGGGCGCCGCCTCTCGGCCCCGCGGGGGGTGCGGCCGCTGCAGGCAGGAAGGGCAGGGCGGTGAGGGGCGCGAAGAGATTCGGGGAGGCGCGGAGAGGTGTGCGGAGCACCGGCAGGGCAGCGCACGGGTGTACGGGCGGCCGGCGGAGCAGGGGGGGCGGGCCCGCGTCCCTCCTTCCAAAGTTTCTTGCACTCGCACAGCCACTCGCGCTTCCTGTGGGAGTGACGCCTCGCGCTGGCAGCTCGGCCGGCGGCCAGCTCCGGGCAGAAGGAGGCGGAAGACGCCAGAAAGACCGGCCACGGCAGGAACCGAGCAGCCTAGAGGGGCCAGGGCAACGGGTTCCCGAGCCGGGCCCACCGGGCACCGCGAGGGGACGCTGCTGCGGGGGCCGACGGCCGTCCTCCCGACACTGGGCTTCGGGGCTGATCGCCGGCGCTGCCCTCGGCGCTCGGAAAGCCCGCGCCCCGCCTGTGCACGCCCGGCCGCCCTGTACTTACCCAGCGAGCAGGTGAGGAGCCAAAGCCGGGCCAGGAGCGCGCAGCGGCGGGCGGGCGGCCGCATCCGGGCAGCGGGGCTGCGCGCCCGGCTTGGACGCGGGACGAAGACGCGCAGGGAGCGGAGCTGCGCCGCCGCCGCCCTTGCCGACCGGCTGACCCTTTTTCAGAGCGCGCCCCCCTCCTCTCCTCCGCCGGTTGCGCCCGCGCCCTCTGGCGGCCGGCAGCGGGAGCGCCGGCCTGGCCCTTCCTGAGCAGAGGTGACTGTTCAGCACCCTTCTTCCAGGCATCTGACCTGGGCTCCGGCCTCCCTCCTACCCCTTTACCTAAGCCCCATCCTCTGCCCTCATTTCGTCAGCCCTTTTTTTTCTGGGTTTCCAGCAATACATCAACAGTTCCCATCTGACCTCCCCACAAAGTGATGCGGGGGTGTCACTTTTCCTCCCTATTATTGTACCACCTGCTATTTCAAAATAGTTATTCAACTCTTTGCTATTGTTGGCACCAGTGTTCTACTTTGATAAAGGTGTTTTTAATCAGCTCAACTAATTTACTTAATATCCTTTTCTAAAATATATATTTTTTATTGATTTCAGAGGGGGGGGGAGAGAGAGAGAACATCAACAATGAGAATCATTGATCTGCCGCCTCCTGCACACCCCCTACTAGGGATCGAGCCTGACCAGAATAGAACTGTGACCTCCTGGTTCATAGGTCCATCCTCAGCCACTGAGTCATGCTGTCTGGACTTAATATCCATTTTTAATGGATTTGGCCAGTAGCTTAGACCTGAAATATGGCTTTAATAGAAATTTGTGTAAAGGTAATATCATATAAATGTAATTTTAAGCATTCACCATAACGGAGGAGGAAGGAAGTAATTCAAAACATCTGATAAAAATTAATTGTGTAATACACAGAAGTCAGTTGACAGCGGAAATGGTGGGACTGTCCAGGGGCTCCCTCCCACTAGGAAGAATGGTGGTGCCCCTTAGGTTGTGTGGTGAACTGAAGAAGACAGCAATTACAAAGGAAGGACTGCAAACCCCTCTCATGGTTCTGCACTGCTGTGCCTCCTCCAAGCCTTGACTCATTTATGTCTTATCAAGTAGACAGGACCAAGTGCTCATCGCCTACCTGAGTTTGGAATCACGATTTCCTGAAGGTCCTATCCATGTTCCCCTTCACACTTGGTTATATGTTTTGGATGCCTACTATGTACCTGGGACTATGCTAATATTTTGTAAACACCATTATCTTCCAGATGGACTTGTAACACTCACCCAGTTGCTAAACATCAAAGGAAGACCAGTACTAGGCCCTAGAATACACGTGAGATGTGGGGAGCTAAAGAAGAGGTGCTGAATAAGTGTTTGTTGTCATGAACCCTATAAACTTGAATGCTGGTAGGAATATGACCTCAAGTACATTAGGACAACCTTGTCATTTGTTCCATTTGTCCATGCAAAAGTTGCTGCAAGTTTTTAAAAAAGAGGAAGTCTGGAGACAATTGGTTTTCTCTTTCTGATTTATATTTATACTAGGGGCCCGGTGCACAAAAATTTGTGCACTCAGGGGGTGGGGGTCCCTCAGCCCGGCCTGTGCCCTCTTGTAGTCTGGGACACCTCGGGGGAGATGTCTACCTGCTGGCATGCCTGGCCTGCCTGGGTGAGGGACTGAGGGCCATTTTCAGGCTGCCCACAGCCCCTTCAGGGTTTGTGCACTGGGGGGTGGGAGGGCTGGTGAGTGCAGACCTGGACGTTTCCCACCGGAGGGCCCACGATCGCACACGCCTGAAGGGACACACCTGGCGCAGAGCTGGGTGGCGAGCCATGGGGGATGCTGGTGCAGGATCTCTCGGTGGGGCCCTGCTGCTGAATGAACACACCCAGGGTGGAGCTGGGCAGTGAACTGGCTTCGGATTCTCCGCACTGTGCAGCAGACGCTCCCGCACGCCCTGTGGAGGCCCCTGGGGGGCGGATGAAGGTAGCATACTCTGGACGGGTGCCTGCATGCCCCCAAGGAGGCCCCCGGGGCAGAGCCAGGCTGCGGACCCAGGACAGGCGTTCCTGGACGCCCCATGGAGGCCCCTGGGTCAGAGCCAGGCAGCTGATTCAGGATGGGCACTCCTGGATGTCCCAAGGAGGCCCCCGGGGGGCAAAGCCAGGCAGCAGATCCAGGAAAGCTGCTCCTGCATGCCTCCCAGAGGCCCCTGCGCTCCCGCATGCCCCAGGGAGGCCCCCTGGGGTGGAGCCAGGCAGTGGACCGAGGATGGCTGCTCCTGCAAGCTCCATGGAGGACCCGCTCTCCCGCACGCCTGCTGGAGGCCCCTGGGGGGTGGAGCCAGGCAATGGACCCGGAACAGGCGCTCCTTGATGCCCTGAGGAGGCCCCACACCGGACACCCCCCCCCCCACACTGA
>PVJC01020667.1:0-28965 GCA_004026665.1 Murina feae
AGGTCCTAGACGATGCATTAAATCTTATTTCCAAAAATGTGTCCCCAAGACAATGAATTCCTGCATATCCAGTCATATGTTCCAGCTTCCTTTCACCTCAACTCCCAGACAAGGGATAAGGTATCTCTCCGGGAGGGTCAGGCAGCCAGAGTCACTCATCCCTACTAGCTCTGTGTTGTAGAGGCTACGTTGCAGGAGAGTGTTTCAGAGAGGCTGGAGCTCATTCTTTCCTCCCGTTCCTACTTCTTGGGTTGGAAATCCTACCACAGCAATGGCAGGATGGAAACACTGGGACCTCACTGTCCTTGCCTTGGCTCCCTTGTAGGACAGATGTTCCATGCTCAGAAAGGCAGGCCAAGAAGGCTAGAGGGTACTGCTCTCCCCCTTGGCTATAGCACTGGCTCAGAGAGTTTTTTCTGGGAGGAAAGGAAGTTCACAATAACAGAGAGCCCTGAACATCTACCCTAAAAGAACTGACTTTATTTGAAACAGTGTGGGGGAGTTGAAGCCTAAGGGTGTTATTGAAAATAATGGAGCCCTGACTGGTTTGGCTCAGTGGATAGAGTATTGGCCTGTGGACTGAAGGGTTACAGGTTTGATTTCAGTTAAGGGCATGTGCCTTGGTTGCGGGCACATCCCCAGTAGGGAGTGTGCAGGAGGCAGCTGATCCATGTTTCTCTCTCATTGATGTTTCTAACTCTCTATCCCTCTTCCTTCCTCTCTGTAAAAATCAATAAAATATATTTTAAAAAAAGAAAATAATGGAGATTTTGGTGGTTAACAGTTAAGTCTTACATGGGTGGAAAATTCTTTTCTGCCAAGGGCCATTAGGATATTTATAACATCATTGGTGGGCCATACAAAATTCTCAGGCCTTATAAGGCTCGCAGGTCACACGGGTCCTACATTCCTCACCCCTGATTTAAGAGGAGATCAATAACTCCATAAGAGCCACACAATGAATTGAAACAATGATTTAGGTTTACCTTAGATGATGAAGGCTGTCAGTAGAGCAGGCTTTGTGTAATGGTATGTTTAGAATCCAGTTTTGAGCATGTCAAGCTTGATATTTTTAAGACCTCCAAATGGAGGTGTTAAGTAGCCAGGTGTTTGGTAGTTGGACAGAGGTGTGGGTGAGACATATGTATTAGAAATCATCAGTATGCAGGTGGTGTTTAATGCCATGGGGACTGATGACGCAGAGAGAGAGAGAGAGAGAGGGAGAGAGAGAGAGAGAGAGAGAGAGAGAGAGAGAGAGAGAGAGAGAGAGAGAGAGAGGCGCTAGATATACTAGGAAGATGGAAGATTGAGCCCTTGAAGATGCTAGCATTATGAAAGAGTTCTAACAGAAGAGGAAGAACCAGTAGAGCAGAGTGATATAGGAAGTAAAGCAAGAGTGTACTATCCTCAAGCCCAAGTGAAGACCTTGTTTCAAGGAGGAGAAAGTGATAAAATGATGCTGGGGCAAGCAAGATGATTGAGAAGAAGAAAAAACTGGATTTAGTAGGGGCCATTGGTAACTTCTATTTAGTTGTCATCATCTTCAGTATCTATTTGAAATAGCAGAACCAGCTTTGATTGCTTTCTTTTTTCCCCTAATTATCATCACTTCCATCTCTAATATTTAGTAAACCTGTCTTATCAGTTGTGTTTTATAACCATTACTCATCACCTACACTGGGGTAAATAACATTCTAGATGCTTGCATGTGGAGGTGAACAAGACTTGGACCCTCTTCTTTAAGAGCTCACAGTTGAGATGTGGTGCAGGCATAACTACTTTTCAATATAGTAGCAATGATAATGTTAATAATTATTAAAATTTCTTTTATTAAGAAGACTTTTTCAGCTCTTGCTGCTGGTACTACTCCTACCATTCTCTAATATATTAGAACACATACTCTATTCCAAATATACATATACTAGGGGTCCGGTGCACGAAATTCGTGCACGAGAGGGAGGGTGGGGGTCCCTCATCCCGGCCTTGCCCTCTTTCAGTCTGGGACATCTCGGGGGAGATGTCCACCTGCTGGCATGCCTCGCCAGTCTGGGTGAGGGGCTGAGGGTCATTTTCAGGCTGCCCACAGCCCCTTCAGTGTTCGTGCACTGGGGGGTGGTAGGGCTGGTGAGTGCAGGCCTGGACATTACCCACCGGAGGGCCCATGATCGCACATGCCTGGTGGGCCCCCACTGCTGAGGGGACACACCTGGTGCAGAGCTGGGTGGTGAACCAGGGGCGCATGCTGGTGCAGGATCCCTCAGTGGGGCCCAGCTGCTGAGCAAACACACCCAGGGTGGAGCCGGGTAGCGGACTGGCTTCGGATGATCCGCACTGTGCAGCAGACGCTCCTGCACGCCCTGTGGAGGACCCCAGGGGGCGGATGAAGGCAGTGGACCCTGGACGGGTGCTCCCGCACACCCCTTAGGAGGCCCCCAGGGCAGAGTCAGTCAGCAGACCCAAGACAGGGGTTCCTGGACACCCCCCTGGAAGCCCCTGGGGCTGAGCCAGGCAGCTGACCCAGATGGCTGCTCCTGCAAGCCCCGTGGAGGACCCGCTCTCCCGCATGCCTGGTGGAGGCCACCGGGGGGCGGAGCCAGGCAGTGGACCCCCCCCCCCCCCCACTGAGCTGACACACCTGGCACAGCTGTGCCGGCCGCAGAGGCTTCCAGTGCAGAGCCGCCCTGCCATCCTCCATCTTGGCTGGGTTAATTTGTATACAGCCCCTCTGATTGGCTGGTGGGCGTGGCCATGAGCAAAAGCTCAGCCAGCCTAGGCAGGCAGTTGCAACAGAAGCCTCTGGTTTTTTCTAGCTCCATGGCTGCTGGCCTCCATCTTGGCTGGGCTAATTTGCATACATCTGCTCTGGTTGGCTGGGAGGCGTGGCTTGGCTGGTGGGCATGGCGTAGGTGTCTCGGGTGATGGTCAATTTGCATATTACTTTTTTATTGTATCAGATATTAAAGGCCCAGTGCCCGAAATTCTTCAAGGTGGTCCCTCATCCTGGCCTGTACCCTCTCACAATCCAGGACCCCTTGGGGAATGTCCAACTGCCGATTTAGACCTGATCCCACAGAGATCCCAGTGGGATGGGGCCTAAACTCGCAATCTGGGACCTCTGGCTCCTAATTGCTCATCTGCCTGCCCTCCTGATTGCCCCAACCACTGTGCTTGCCTTCATAATCACCCCTAACCACAAGTGGTTGCCTGGCTCCCTCCCTCCCAGCTTCGGGTGGCTGCCTCTTGGGCCTCTCCCTCCTGCCCAAGTTCAACAGGCTAGGGTGGGCAGGTGGGAGGGACCCCATCCACCTAGTGTCCACCCCTCTCTTGCGGCCATAGTGGCTTCCTGGATCCTGTGGATCTGGAAGAAGGTCCAGAAGGAAGGAAGGAGGTCCAGAAGGACTTCTCTCTATCTAATTAACATCTTAACCTTTAATTATATAGGACACACACACACACACACACACACACACACACACACATATATATACTAGGGGCCGGGTACACAAAAATTTGTGCACTTGGGAGGTCCCTCAGCCCAGCCTGTGCCCTCTTGCAGTCTGGGACCCCTCTGGGGATGTCAACTTGCTGGCCTACCTGGTCAGCCTGGGTGAGGGTCTAATGGCTGTTTGCAGGCTGGCCAAGCCCCCCAGTGTGAACCCTCACCCCATTGAGGTGTGGGCAGCCTGGGTGATAGGTTGAAGGCCGTTTTCAGGCTGCCTACAGCCCCTTCAGGTTTACGGTCCCTACTGGGGTACCTGGCCAGCCTGGGTGAGGGGCTGATGCCTGTTTTCAGGCTGGAAAAGCCCCCCAGTGGGGTCCCTTACCCCATTGGGGTGTGGCAAGCTTGGGTGCAGGCCTGCAGGCTGTTTTCAGGCTGCCCACAGCTCCCATTGACCCAATGTTCCAGCAAGACTGGCTGGAAGTAGGTTTATTTATCTTCTATAATTAAAACTGTTGCTTTAAGCCAAGGCCTAGGCAGGTAACAAAGGCTCCTGTTGGCTTCAGCTTCACGGCTTCTATAATTGAAAGAATGTTTTCTGAGTAGAGGTCTTTTACCTCTTTAGTTAAGTTTTTCCCTAGGTATCTTAGTTTTTTTGGTGTGATGGTAAATGGGATTGTTTTTTTAGTCTCTCTTTCTGTACATTCACTACTGGTGTACAAAAATGCCATAGATTTCTTGGCGTTAATTTTGTATCCTGCTACATTGTCGAATTCATTTATTAAGTCTAATAGTTTTTTGATGAAGTCTTTAGGGTTTTTTATGTACAATATCATGTCATCTGCGAATAATGACAATTTTACTGTGGTACATCTACACAATGGAATACTATGCTGCTATAAAAAGGAAGGAGTTCTTAGCATTTGCAGCAGCATGGATGGAACTGGAGAACATAATGCTAAGTGAAATATGCCAATCAATGAAAGAAAAATACCACATGTCCTCACTCATCTATGGATAATAATAACCATTATAAACTGGTGAACAAAAATGGATACAGAGGCAGAGCAGCATCAAACAGACTGTCAAATTACAGCAACAAGGACAGGAACATTGCGGGGGGTGGGGAGTAACAGATCAGCCAAAGGACTTTGGTGCATGCATTTAAGCATAACTAATGGACACAAAACACTGGGGGGTAGGGGAGGCTGGGGGAACGGCAGGGGGAAAAAGAGATATATGTACTAATCTTTGTAAAACTTTATGTAATAATAATAAAAAAAATTTTTTTAAAAAAGAATGTTGCCTTAGTAGACTCTAGGCAAGCAGTTTTCTCCATACTGGTGCAACAGAAGCTTGCTGTTTGCTTCAGCTCTGAGGCTTCTATAATTGAAACAATATTGCAAATATGTTACCTGAGCCGGGAGAAGCCCAGCCGCCTAGGCAGACAGATTACTCCTGGTGCAACGGAAGCCTGCTGTTTACTTTAGTTCCTTGACTGCCAGCCTCCATCTTGGCTGGGTTAATTTGCATACAAGCCACTCTGATTGGCTTGTAGGTGTGGCTTAGGCATCCCATAGAAATGGTCAATTTCAATATTACTCTTTTATTAGATTAGATAAAATATATAATTATACAGGATAATCTAATATAATAAAAGAGAAACATGCAAATTGACCATTACCACCAGCCAATCAAAGCGGCTGTATGCAAATTAACCCAGCCAAGATGCAGGCCAACAGCCATGGAGCTAGAGCAAACCAGAGAGGCTTCCGTTGCAATTGCCTGCCTAAGCTGGCTGAAACTCTGCTCACAGCCACGCCCACCAGCCAATCAGAGCGGCTGTATGCAAATTAACCCAGCCAAGATGGAGGCCAACAGCCATGGAGCTAGAGCAAACCAGAGAGGCTTCCGTTGCAACTGCCTGCCTAGGCTGGCTGAGCCTCTGCTCACAGCCACGCCCACCAGCCAATCAGAGAGGCTGTATGCAAATTAACCCAGCCAAGATGGAGGCTGGCAGAGGGGCTCTGCACTGGGAGCCTCCACGGCCAGCCGGCATAGCTGTGCCAGGGGAGGAGGGGTCCAGCCTGGTGCCTCCTCGGGGCGTCCAGGAGCGCCCGCCCTGGGTCCACTGCCTGGTTCCACCCCCCGGGGGCCTCCGAGGGGTATCCAGGAGCGCCTGTCCCGGTTCCACTGCCTGGCTCCACCACCTGGGGGCCTCCCGGGGCATGCAGGAGCATGGGGCCTCTGCAGGGTGTGCAGGAGCAGCCGTCCTGGGTCTGCTGCCTGGCTTTGCCCCCCGGGGGCCTCTGCGGGACATCCAGGAATGCCTGTCCTGGGTCCACTGCCTGGCTCTGTCCTGGGGGCCTCCGCAGGGTGTCCAGGAACACCCGTCCATGGTCCGCTACCTTCACCTGCCCCCAGGGGCCTCCACAGAGCATGCGGGAGTGTCTGCTGCACAGTGCGGAGAATCTGAAGCCAGTTCACTGCCCAGCTCCACCCTGGGTGTGTTTGCTCAGCAGTAGGGCCCCACTGAGGGATTCTGCACCAGTGTCTGCCCCTGGCTTGCCACCCAACTCTGCGCCAGGTGTGTCCCCTCAGCGGTGGGGGCCCACCAGATGTGTGCGATAGTGAGCCCTCTGGTGGGAAACATCCAGGCCTGCACTCACCAGCCTTCCCACCCCCCAGTGCATGAACACTGAAGGGGCTGTGGGAAGCCTGAAAATGGCCCTCAGCCCCTCACCCAGGCTGGCCAGGCATGCCAGCAGGTGGACATCCCCCCCAAGGTGTCCCAGGCTGCAAGAGGGCACAGGCCGGGCTGAGGGACCCTCACCCCCCAAGTGCACAAATTTTTGTGCATCGGGCCCCTAGTATATATATATATATATATATATATATATATATATATATATATATATATATACACACATACATACATATGTATTAAGGGCCCGGTGCACAAAATTTGTGCACTGGGGCGGGTTTCCTTAGCCCACCTTACTCCCTCTCACATATTGGGAGCCCTCAGGGAGTGTCCTACTGACAGCTTAGGCCAGCTTCCTGCTCCCCATGGGGAGCAGCCCTAAGCCACAGTCTGGCCTCCCTTTGTGGGAGGCGACCAGGCTAATCAGGGGAAGCTACCAGCCCTATCACCCCGCTGCTGCAGCCACTGCCAGTCACTGCAGCCACCAAGGTGTTTTCATCAATACGGACTCCAGTCCCTTCACCATGAAAAAATGACAACTTTCTTTAGGTATTTTTAAGATGTGTCTTTCATAGGATATGACATTTCATTCTTTCTTTTTTTTAATCCTCACCTGAGGATATGTTTCCATTGATTTTTAGACACTGTGGAAGAGAAGGGAAAAATAGAGAGAAACATCAAAGTGAGAGGAACACTTTGATTGGTTGCCTCCTGCATGAGCACTGACCTGGGCCCTGGCCAGGGAGGAGCCTGCAACCTAAGTGTAGGCCCTTATTCAGATATGAACCCAGATCCTGCAGTCAGCAGGCTGAAGCATTATGAACTGAGCGAAACTGGCTAGGGAAGGGTATGACATTTCTTAGCCCTCCAGCAGTGGACCTTCATTTTCTTTTCCTCCAGGAGTGTGGTGGAAAAACCCTAGATCACCTTTAGGGGTTCTTATTACCCAAGTTACTAAGAATATTACCAGTGGCATACAGGGAGCTTAGCCAATGAGCGGTAAGAAAAGGTGTTTCCTCTGTAGTTCACTCCCATCACTGGCTCCACCCCTGCCCCTCCAATTCCAGCTCCACCCCTGCCCGGGCCTGTAATCTCTGGCCAAGGCTGCAATCCTGGGCAGAAGACCCCCAAGCCCCTCCAATAGCTGGCTTTACAAAGCCCAGGCCTCTGCGATTACCGGCTCTCATCCTGCCCCCTGTCATTGCTGGCTCTGCCCTTGCCCCACTGGCAGCCTCTGGCCAAGGCTACAAGCCAGGGCAGAGGACCCTCAGACCCCTGCTTTGACAGCTCCACCAGTCCTCAGATCTCTGCAATCGCAGGCTCTGCCCCTGCCCCTCCAATCGCTGGCTCTGCAGAACCCAGGACCCTGCGATCTCCAGTGTTGCCCCTGCCCATGCCTGAGGCTTCTGGCGAAGGCCTCTGGCCTGGCAGGGTCTCCTCTGATGGCCTGTTCCACCTCTCAGGCCCCTTGGGTCCTCCGCCACCTGCCTAGCTAACAAGACTGACCAATTCAGTGGTGGGGCTGAGACGAACTGGGCGCCGCCACCTTGTGGCCATGGGGGCAGCCATCTTTGTGACAGAGTGATGCCTAATTTGCATAATACTCTTTTATTAGATAGGATGTGGCTATGGGGGTGGCCATCTTGAGGCTATGGGGGTGGCCATCTTTGTCATGCAGTGATTCCTAATTTGCATACTACTATTTTATTAGATAGGATGTCGCTATAGGGGTGGCCATCTTTGTCACGAAGAGATGTATAATTTGAATATTACTCTTTTATTAGATAGGATGTGGCTATGGGGGCTGCCGACTTGTGGCCATGGGGTGGCCATTTTTGTCATGGAGAGATGCCTAATTTGTATATTACTCTTTTATTAGATAGGCTATATATATAATCTCAATAACATATATGTATTGTATATACTAGGGGCCTGGTGCACAAAAATTTGTGCACTCAGGGGTTGGGGGTCCCTCAGCCCTGCCCGTGCCCTCTTGCAGTCTGGGACACCTAGGGGGAGATGTCCACCTGCTGGCATGCCTCGCCAGTCTGGGTGAGGGGCTGAGGGCCATTTTCAGGCTGCCCACAGCCCCTTCAGTGTTCGTGCACTGGGGGGTGGTAGGGCTGGTGAGTGCAGGCCTGGACGTATCCCACCAGAGGTCCCATGATCGCACACATCTGGTGGGCCCCCACCGCTGAGGGGACACACCTGGCGCAGAGCTGGGTGGCGAGCCAGGGGTGGACGCTGGTGCAGGAATTCTCGGTGGGGCCCTGCTGCTGAGCAAACACACCCGGGGTGGAGCTGGGCAGCAGACTGGCTTTGGATGATCTGCACTGTGCAGCAGACACTCCCGCACTCCCTGTGGAAGCGCCTGGGGGGTGGATGAAGGTAGCAAACCCTGGATGGGTGCTCCCCCACGCCCCCGAGGAGGCCCTGGGCAGAGGCAGGCAGCAGACCCAAGACAGGGGTTCCTGGACACCCCACGGAGGCCCCTGGGGCAGAGCCAGGTAGCGGACCCAGAACAGGCATTCCTGGACGCACTGTGGAGGTCCCTGGGTGGAGCCAAGCAGTGGACCCAGGATGGCTGCTCCTGCAAGCCCCATGGAGGACCCGCTCTCCCGCACGCCTGGTGGAGGCCCCCGGGGGGCGGATCCAGGCAGTGGACCTGGGACAGGTGCTCCTGGATGCCCCGAGGAGGCCCCACGCCAGACCCCCCGCACTGAGCTGACACACCTGACAGAGCTATGCCGGCTGCAGAGGCTCCCAGTGCAGAGCCACCCTGCCAGTCTCCATCTTGGCTGGGTTAATTTGCATGCAGCCGCTCTGATTGGCTGGTGGGTGTGGCCGTGACCAGAGGCTCAGCCAGTCTAGGCAGGCAGTTGCAACAGAAGCCTCTGGTTTGCTCTAGCTCCATGGCTGCCGGCCTCCATCTTGGCTGGGCTAATGTGCATACAGCTGCTCTGGTTGGCAGGGAGGCGTGGCTTGGCTGGTGGGCGTGGCTTAGGTGTCTTGGGCGACAGTCAATTTGCATATTACTCTTTTATTATATTAGATATATATAGCCTATCTAATAAAAGAGTAATGTGCAAATTATGTATTCCTCTGTGATAAAGATGGCCATCCCCATGGCCACAAGATGGCAGCATCCATAGCCACAAGATGGCCTCCACCATAGGCACAAGATGGAGGTGCCCATAGCCACATCCTGTGACAAATATGGCCGCCCCTATGGCCACAAGATGGCAGTGCCCATGGACACAAGATGGAGGTGTCCATAGCCACATCCTGTCTAAAAAAGAGTAATATGCAAATTAGGCATCACTCTGTGACATAGATGGCCGCTCCCATGGCCACAAGATGGAGGCACCCATAACTACAAGATGGCTGCCAGCATAGCCACAAGATGGCACCCATAGCCACAAGATGGCCAGCCCCACAACCACAAGATGGCTTCCCCCATGGTCATAAGATGGCAGCGCACATAGACAGAACATGGTGGCGCCTGGTCTGGCTCAGCCCCACAACTGAAGTGGTCTGGTTTGCTAGCCAGGCAGGTGGCGGGAGAGGCGGGGGGCCCGAGGGGTGGAACAGGCCATCAGAGGGAGCTGGGGGTCCCCTGTCCAGGTCAGAGGCCTTCGCCAGAGGCCTCAGGCATGGGCAAGGGAGGAGCCGGTGATCGGAGGGGCAGGGGCAGAGCCAGGAATTGGAGAGATATGAGGGTGCCCTATTCAGGCATAAGGCATGGGCCAGAGGCCTCAGGCCTAGGCAGGGGCTAGGCCGGCAATCCCAGGGGCCTGGGCTCCACAGAGCTAGCGATCAAAGGGCAGTGGCAGAGCCTGTGATTGCAGGGGTCTGGGCACTGGTGGAGCTAGCAGAGAAAGGGTCTGGGGAGTCCCCTGCCCAGGACTGCAGCCTTGGCCAGAGATTACAGACCTGGGCAGGGTTGATGCTGGGATTGGAGGGGCAGGGGTGGAGCCAGTGATGGGAGTGAACTACAGAGGAAACACCTTTTCTTACCGCTCATTGGCTAAGCTCCCTGTATGCCACTGGTAATATTCTTAGTAACTTGAGTAATAAGAACCCCTAAAGGTGATCTAGGGTTTTTCCACCACACTCCTGGAGGAAAAGAAAATGAAGGTCCACTGCTGGAGGGCTAAGAAATGTCATACCCTTCCCTAGCCAGTTTCGCTCAGTGCATAATGCCTCAGCCTGCTGACTGCAGGATCTGGGTTCAAATCTGAACAAAGGCATATACCTAGGTTGCAGGCTCCTCCCTGGCCA
Source organism: Murina feae (assembly GCA_004026665.1). Classification (NCBI taxonomy): domain Eukaryota; kingdom Metazoa; phylum Chordata; class Mammalia; order Chiroptera; family Vespertilionidae; genus Murina; species Murina feae. The sequence continues at coordinate 10,425 of PVJC01020667.1, forward strand.
GGGCCCAGGTCAGTGCTCATGCAGGAGGCAACCAATCAAAGTGTTCCTCTCACTTTGATGTTTCTCTCTATTTTTCCCTTCTCTTCTACAGTCTCTAAAAATCAATGGAAACATATCCTCAGGTGAGGATTAAAAAAAAAAGAAAGAATGAAATGTCATATTCTATGAAAGACACATCTTGAAAATGCCTAAAGAAAGTTGTCATTTTGTCATGGTGAAGGGACTGGAGTCCGTATTGATGAAAACACCTTGGTGGCTGCAGTGACTGGCAGTGGCTGCAGCAGTGGGGTGATAGGGCTGGTAGCTTCCCCTGATTAGCCTGGTCGCCTCCCACAAAGGGAGGCCAGACTATGGCTTAGGCCCGCTCCTCAAAGGGAGCAGGAAGTAGGCCTAAGCCATCAGTAGGACACCCCCTGAGAGCTCCCAATATGTGAGCGGGGGCAAGGTGGGCTAAGGAAATCTCCAGTGCACAAATTTTGTGCATGGGCCCCTAGTGTATATACATACACACACACACACACACACACACACACACACATATATATGCACACACATACATACATACATATACACACTACAGGCTCCGTGCACAAATTTTTGTGCATGGTGGGGGGGGGCGGGGGGAGGCAGGGAGGGAGTCCCTCAGCCTAGCCTGTGCCCTCTCACAGTCTGGGACCCCTCAGGGGATTTCCACCTGCTGGCTTAGCCCTGTTCCCTGGAGGATTGGGCTTAAGCTGGCAGTCAGACATCCCTCTAGCAGCCCAGGAGCCCTCGAGGGATGTCCACTTGACAATGGGCTGCAGGCCCAAGCTGCAGTTGGACATCCTTAGCACTGCTGAGGAGGCAAGAGATGTTCCCACCACCACTGCTGTACTGGCAGCCTTCAGCCTGGCTTGTGGCTGAGCAGAGCTCCCCCTGTGGGAGTGCAACGATCAACAGGGGCAGCTCCTGCATTGAGCATCTGCCCTCTGGTGGTCAGTGTGTTTCATAGTGACCAGTCATTCTGAGTGGTTCTGCTGTTAGGGTCAATTTGCATATTATGCTTTTATTATATATGATAGAGGTCTGGTGCATGGGTGGGGGCTGGCTGTTTGCAGGCTGGCCACCACCCCTTCAGCATGAGGGTACCTTCTGGGATGCCTGGCCAGTCTGGGTGAAGGGCTGATGGCTGTTTGCAGGGTGGCCACAGCCCCCAGCTACCCAAGCTCCCAGCAAGACTGGCTGGAAGAAGGTATCTCGGGTTTATTTATGATATATAATTGAAACTTTGCTGCCATGAGCGGAGGCCACAGCTGGCCAGGGCAGGTGGGAAGCTTGGCTTCCTCCAGCAATGGGGCAACCAAGCCTCCTGCTCGCTCCAGCTGTGTGGCTGCCAGCTGCCATCTTGGTTGTGTTAATTTGCATATAGTCACTCTGATTGGCTGGTGGGTGTGGCTTGGGTCATAGCAGAGGTGTGATCAATTTGCATATTTCTCTTTTATTAGATTACTAGTTTTACCAGGCCATGTGTTGCTGTGGCTCAGTCTGGTGAAATGGAAAAGAAAGAAAAGAGAAAGAGTACGTTTCTAATATCTTCAATTGCACCATGCTTGTGGTTATACAATGTGCCCTCCTGGGTGGCTTCCCCTGGCACGCCACCGCCCCACCCTGCCCAGCTGGTCTGGCCTCACACACGCGCACCTTTGCAGCCCGGTCCCCCCACCACAGGCCTGCACCCTCGGTCCCCACTGGCGGCCCGCATCCCGCACCCCGCTCCATGTGCCTGAGGTAGGCCAGCGGCTCCTGACTCCTGCCAGCAGGGGCCCTAACCTAGCCGCCCAAAAGCCAGTGGAAAAAGGAGCCAAGGGAACACTCCTACCCTCGCCTGCCACACTCCCCGCAAGCCCTCGGCCACCTGCATCGCGGGGGGAACTGCAGTGGCTGCCTACACCCCAAGCCCCAGCCCAGTCCTGGCCCGAGGCCCAGCCCTGTGCTGATTGATATTTCGCAACATGATAATTGACATGCTGATTGAATTCCATCCCTGGCAGATCGAGTGAATCCCAAAATTCTGTGGGATAATTAACTGCTTCATCTGCTTCCACAACAGTTTTGATGGACTTGTATGTGACTCTCTGGCTTTGAATGTTAGACTGAATAATATTGTTAAGTTCCTAGCGTGAGTTGCTTTTATGTCCAACAGATGGCACTGTTTTTCAAAAAAGCATGTTTTTACCTGGTTTTTCAAAAAAAGCATGTTTTTACCTGTTACAGGTGTGACATCTATATAATGTAGGTATATAAAAACATGTGCGTATTCAAATGCAATGTTGTGTCAAAATTTCAAAGCAATTGGTGAAGAACTTTCGGAGATTTGAGATTTTGAACAAACGAACATTTACATTTTTATGTAAATGTAATCCACACACTTTTGTGAGGTGACATAATTTTATAGAGAAAAAAATGAAGGATAGAGATTGAATAACCCATCCAGGGTCATGCAGCAGGTAAATGGTGGAAGCTCTATGCAAAACAGAGTAGTGTAACTATCAAATTTGTGTTCTTCATCACAATTGCAAGCTGACTTGCCCTCACTTACAAAACTTGACTTATATATATTCCCTCACTTTAAATTACTTTTGCCTTCTTGCTTCCTCTTTTTAATGTTTACTGGAATAACTTTTCTAATAAATCCCTTGTGAATCTATGTCTTGGACCTGCTCCTGAGGAACCTAAGACATATTCTTCCATACTGCCAAAGAATTGTGATAGTGACATCTCTACATCTTTGATTGATTAATTAGTGTCTGAAGTAGGTGTAACCACTGATGAAGAACCAAGGGCCCCAATATTTTGAGATGTACTTATTTTGTTTTTAACTGTGATTTCCCCAAAAGTCCTTGTTGAATATTCCTGTGGGTGAAGCCCAGATTAGACTATCTCAGCCTATCAATGTGGTTGTAATGAAATGTCACTCAAAAGCAAATGAATAAGGAAGTTAGGAGAGAAAGTATATATATATATATATATATATATATATATATATATATATATATATATATGAAGCCCAGTGACCAGAACAACAGAACAACCATAATGATCAGTGGCTATGACATGTACTGCATCAGCCAACCAACCTGATCTGAGCCCCCATCAGCCCTCTGCCCCCCCAGGCCAGCCCAGTTTCTGATCATCCCTTAACACCCCAATTGGTGGCAGGACAAGCCAGTCAACTGCCTGCAGCCCCTCCCACCACTGGCCCTGCCCCCTGATCAGCCCCCAGCATCCTGATTGGGGGCGGGGCCAGCTGGCCAACCACTCATGTCCTCTCCCCCCCACCAGCCTAGCCTGATGGACCTCCATTGGAGTAGGCCAGCCGGACCCCAACCATGCATGAATTTGTGTACAGGGCTTCTAGTAACATTATAAGTTAGAGTATACTTACTCAGTATATGGCACTAAATGCTTCTATATAGCAATTCATTTATTTTCACCAACAGCACCTTGAGAAATGTACTATTGGAGAAATAGGGCACTTGAGTAGAGAGAGATTAAGTTACATGCCCAAGGTTGCACAGGCACTACTACTACTGCAAGGAGAGCAGATTAGTAATTATCATGCCAGTGTCAGTGATAGTATACAAGCTTTCCTTCACTCCTTGCCTCTTACATAGCACAACACTACTGTAAATGGTTGTGCCCACGCCTAGGTACATGCCCTTGGTCAGAATTGAACCCAGATCCTGCAGTCAGGATTTCTGAGACGTTAGAGAAGGATTAGAATGATTAAAGAGAATTACAAGTGTGAAGGAATGGGAAAAATGGTATGTTTCATATGGCTATCCACATAGTCCAAAGGAAGAACTTGCCAAAATTTAACAAGGTCATCTTTAAACACTCCTTGTTGTAGTCAGCTCAGGCTTCCATAACATAATACCATAGATTGGGTGTCTTAGATAATAGAAATTTATTTCTCATAGTTTTGGAGCATCTAAGATCAAGATGCTGCTGATTCAGTTCCTGGTGAGGGCTTTGTTCCTGGCTTGCAGATGGCTACCTTCTTGCTGTGTGCTCTCATGGTCTTCCCTTGGTTTATGCATGTGGGGGGGAGGAGAGAGAGAGAGAGAGAGAGAGAGAGAGAGAGAGAGAGAGAGAGAGAGAGAGAGAGAGAGAGAAGGAGAAGAAGAAGAAGGAGGAGGTGGAGGAGGAGCAGGAGGAGGAGAGAAGAGAAGAGAGAGAAGAGAGAGAGAGATATCTGTGGTATCTCTTCTTATAAGGGCACATGATCCCATCATGAGAGCCCTGCCCTTCTGAACTCATTTCAACCTGATTATTGTGGGGACACAAACATTTAATTCATAACAAACACACCCCATTCCCTGGAATTTCTCATATTTTTATCCTCTGAGAGAGAGAGAGAGAGAGAGAGAGAGAGAGAGAGAGAGAGAGAGATCTACTTCAAAACTTCTAAGTGCAGGCAGACCACTTCCAGTGTTGCCATGTTGGCTAAGGCTACCACTTACCCAGTGCAGCTGCTGCCTCTAATGAAATCACACCAGGAGTATTACTAAATTAGATCAGATTTGGTTGAAAGGAAATAATATAGCAATGCTGGTTCCTGGAGGAGAAGAATCTGAATGTGAGTGAATTCCCTTAATTTATGCTAGTTTCTGTTTTGTCTTCTAATGACAACAAAATATAAATTTATTTTTTTAAACCTTTCAAGCCCAGCCAGGGTGGTTCAGTGATTAAGCATTGACCCATGAGCCAAGAGATTGCCTGTTTGATTACTGGTCAAGACACATGCCAGGGTTGTGGGCTGCATTTCCAGTAGTGGATGTGCAGGAGGCAGCTGACTGATGATGTTTATCTCTAATCCATGTTCGATTCCCCTATCCCTCTCCCTTCCTCTCTCTAGAAAAATAAACAATAACACACCTTTCCATGTCTGGATTATGTGAAGCTAAATTTATCTTTAAAGGGGAATGCGTTGAAAAGGCATTGTGCGGGCCATTTTTGTAAATTAATCATATTTATCATGGAAAAAAAAAGAACAGTTATTTGAAGCTTAAAATAAATGTGTTTTTGGTTAGAATAAAAACACTGCAGTATAAGTTTTCATCTTCACTTAAGAAGCTTACATCTTATTCGTGGTGTTTGATTTTGTCTTAGAATCCATCACCTTTCTAGCCCCATATCTAAAGGCTTTCTGATTGCTTCTTTCCCTCTGCACTTGGGATATTTTGCTTAATTTACTCTGGAAATCCCCAAAATCTATGTACGTGGTAACCCCAATTTCTGTTTTTATGTCCCCTACTTCCAATGATTTTTTTAGAGACCCAATACATTGACCATGTGAACCTTGTCTCTATTGATCCCACAAGTCTGACTACCTCTAATCCTGTGAGCTACACATGGACCTAGTGCCTCCTACTTGTGGTGATCCTGTGGTTCTACTTCCTATTGACTCCATTCCTCCTCCTCCATGGATTTGAGGGCTTCTCCTTCAGTGACCCCAACCCAATAATATTGTAATCAAGGTGATCCCTCCTTGATAGAAGAAAACCCAATTCCTACCTACTCTTTTATATGTTTCAATTTATTTCATGCTAGTTTTTTTCTTTAATATATATATTTTTATTACATAAAGTATTACAAAGATTAGTACATATACCTCTTTTTTCCCTGCCCTTCCCCCAGCCTACCCTTCCCCCCAGTGTTTTGTGTCCATTGGTTATGCTTAAATGCATGCATAAAAGTCCTTTTGTTGATCTATTACCACCCCCCCAACCCTCGCTGTCCTTGTTGCTGTAATTTGACTGTCTGTTTGATGCTGCTCTGCCTCTGTATCTATTTTTGTTCACCAGTTTATAATGGTTATTATTATTCATAGATGAATGAGGACATGTGGTATTTTTCTTTCATTGACTGGCTTATTTCACTTAACATTATGCTCTCCAGTTCCATCCATGCTGCTGCAAATGGTAAGAACTCCTTCCTTTTTACATCAGCATAGTATTCCATTGTGTAGATGTACCACCGTTTTCTAATCCATTCATCTGATGGGCACTTAGGCTGATTCCAAATCTTAGCTATGGTAAATTGTGCTGCTATGAACATAGAGGTGCATATATCTTTTCTGACTGGTGTTTCTGGTTTCTTGGGATATATTCCTAGAGTGGGATCACTGGGTCATAAGGTAGTTGCATTTGTACTTTTTGAGGAAACTCCATACTTTTCTCCACAGTGGCTGCACCAGTCTGCATTCTCACCAGCAGTGCACGAGGGTTCCTTTTTCTCCGCATCCTCTCCAGCACTTGTCATTTGAGGATTTGTTGATGATAGCCATTCTGACAGGTGTGAAATGGTACCTCATTGTTGTTTTGATTTGCATCTCTTGGATGATAAGTGACTTTGAGCATGTTTTCATATGTCTCTCAGCCTTATTTATGTTCTCTTTTGAAAAGTGTCTATTTAGATCCGTTCCCATTTTTTGATTGAGTTGTTTATCTTCCTTTTGTTGAGTTGTATGAGTTCCCTGTAAATGTTGGAGATTAAACCTTTATCAGAGATATCATTGGCAAATATATTGTCCCATACAGTGGGCTTTCTTGTCGTTTTATTGATGGTTTCTTTTGCTGTGCAGAAGCTTTTTATATTGATATAGTCCCATTTGTTTATTTTCCCATTAGCTTCCATTGTCCTAGGAGCTGCATCAGTGAAGAAGTTCTTTCGGCATATGTCTGAGATTTTGCTACCTGTGGAATCCTCTAGTATTTTTATGGTTTCCTTTCTTACGTTTAAGTCCTTTATTCATTTTGAGTTTATTTTTGTGTATGGTGTAAGTTGGTGGTCTAGTTTCATTTTTTTGCATGTGTCTAACCAAACTTCCCAGCACCATTTATTGAAGAGACTGTTTTGGCTCCATTGTATGGTCTTTCCTCCTTTGTCAAGTATTAATTGAGTGTAGTGGTTCGAGTCCATTTCTGGGTTCTCTATTCTATTCCATTGGTCTATGTGTCTGTTCTTGTGCCAGTACCAAGCAGTTTTGAGAACAGTGGCTTTGTAATACAACTTAATATCTGGAATTGAGATCCCTCTTACTCTGTTCTAATTTCGCAGGATTGCTGCAGTTATTCAGGGCTTTTTTAAAATTCCAGATTAATTTTTGCAGGGTTCTTTCTAGATCTGTGAAATATGCTGTTGGTGTTTTAATGGGGAGTGCATTGAATCTATAGATTGTTTTGGGTAGTATGGATATTTTGATGATGTTGATTCTACCAATCCATGAACACGGAATGTTCTCCCATCTGTTTATGTCTTCCTCTATCTCTCTTTTAAGTGTAGTGTAGTTTTCCAAGTAGAGGTCTTTTATGTCCTTGGTTAAGCTTATTCCTAGGTATCTTTTTTTTTTTGGTGCAATGGTAAATGGGATTGCTTATTAAATTTCTCTTTCTGTAAGTTCACTATTGGCATATAAAAACGCCATAGATTTCTTGGTGTTAACTTTGTATCCTGCTACATTACCATATTCATTTATTAGGTCTAATAATTTTTTGATGGAGTCTTTAGGGTTTTCTAAATACAGTATCATGTCATCTGCGAATAATGACAATTTTACTTCTTCTTTTTCAATCTGGATGCCTTTTATTTCTTCTTCTTGCCTGATTGCTTTGACTAGCATTTCCAGTACTATGTTGAACAAGAGTGGAGAAAGTGGGCATCCCTGTCTTGTCCCTGTTCTTAAGGGAAATGGTTTTAGTTTTTGCCCATTGAGTACAATGTTGGCTGTGGGTTTGTCATATAAGGCTTTTATTATGTTGAGGTATGATCCCTCTATTCCCACTTTGATGAGAGTTTTTGTCATGAAAGGGTGTTGGATTTTGTCAAATGCCTTTTCTGCATCAATCGATATGACTATGTGATTTTTGCCTCTCAATTTGTTTATGTGATGTATCATGTTTATTGATTTGCGGATATTGTACCAGCCTTGCATTCCTGGGATAAATCCCACTTGGTCATGGTGTATGATCTTTCTAATGTAAAGCTGGATCCAGTTTGCTAGAATTTTGTTGAGGATTTTGGCATCTATGTTCATCAGTGATATTGGCCTGCAATTCTCTTTTTTTGTGGTGTCTTCATCTGGTTTTGGTATTAGGGTAATTCTGGCTTCATAGAAAGAGTTTGGAAGTGTGCCTTCGTCTTGAATTTTTTGGCATAGTCTGAGAAGGACTGGCTTTAGTTCTTCTTTGAATGTTTGGTAAAACTCCCCTGTAAAACCATCTGGTCCAGGGCTTTTATTTGCTGGAAGCTTTTGGATGACTGTTTCAATTTCATCAGTAGTTATGGGCCTATTCAGGTTTTTTGATTCTTCCTGATTGATTTTGGAAGCTTGTATTTTTCTAAGAATGTGTCCATTTCATCGAGGTTGTCCAGTTTGTTGGAGTAGAGTTGTTTGTAGTATTTTTTGACAATCCTTTGTATATCAGTAGGGTCAGTTGTTATTTCACCTCTTTCATTTCTGCTTTTGTTTACTTGGGTCCTCTCTCTTTGTTTCTTGGTGAGTCTGACGAGGGGTTCATCAATCTGGTTAATTCTTTCAAAGAACCAGCTCTTGGATTCATTGATCTTTTGTATTGTTTTTTTAAGTCTCTGTTATTTATTTCTGCTCTGATCTTTATTATTTCCTTCCTTCGGGATACTGTGGGCTTTTCTTTTGCTCTCTTTCTAACTCTTTGAGTTGTAGAGTTAGGTGATTTATTACCATTTTTTCTTGTTTTTTGAGGTAGGACTGTAGAGCTATGAACTTCCCTCTCAGGACTGCTTTCATTGTGTCCCATAGATTTTGGATTGTTGTGTTTTCATTATCATTTGTTTCCAGGATGCTTTTTATTTCTTCTTTGATCTCTCTGGTAACCCACTCATGTTATATAATAAAAGAGTAATATGCAAATTGACCATCACCCGAGACACATAAGCCACGCCCACCAGCCAAGCCACGCCTCCCGGCCAATCAGAGTGGCTGTATGCAAATTAACCCAGCCAAGATGGAGGCCAGCAGCCACGGAGCTAGAGCAAACCAGAGGCTTCTGTTGCAACTGTCTGCCTAGGCTGGTTGAGCCTCTGCTCACGGCCATGCCCACCAGCCAATCAGAACGGCTGTATGCAAATTAGCCCAGCCAAGATGGAGGCCGGCAGCCATGGAGCTAGAGCAAAGCAGAGGCTTCTGTTGCAACTGCCTGCCTAGGCTGGCTGAACCTCTGCTCACAGACATGCCGACCAGCCAATCAGAGCAGCTGTATGCAAATTAACCCATCCAAGATGGAGGCTGGCAGGGTGGCTCTGCCCTGGGAGCCTCCTTGGCCAGCACAGCTGTGCCAAGTGTGTCAGCTCAGTGGGAGGGGGTCTGGCCTGCGGCCTCCCCAGGGCATCCAGGAGCGCTAGTCCTGGGTCCACTGCCTCGCTCCACCCCCTGGGGGCCGCCTTGGGAGCATCCAGGAGCGCCTGTCCTGGGTCCACAGTGTGGCTTCGCCCTGGGGGCCTCCTTGGGAGCATGCGGGAGCACCTGTCCAGGGTCCGCTGCCTTTGTCCACCCCCTGGGGGCCTCCACAGGGCATACGGGAGCGTCTGCTGCACAGTGCGGATCATCCGAAGCCAGTCTGCTGCCCGGCTCCACCCTGGGTGTGTTCACTCAGCAGCAGGGCCCCGCCAAGGTATCCTGTACCAGCGTCCGCCCCTGGCTCACCACCCAGTTCTGCGCCAGGTGTGTCCCCTCAGCGGTGGGGGCCCACCAGGCGTGTGCGATCATGGGCCCTCCAATGGGAAGCATCCAGGCCTGCACTCACCAGCCCTCCCAACCCCCAGTGCACACACCCTGAAGGAGCTGTGGGCAGCCTGAAAATGGCCCTGAGCCACTCACCCAGGCTGGCCAGGCATGCCAACAGGTGGACATCCCCCGCCGAGGTGTCCCAGACTGCAAGAGGGCACAGGTTGGGCTGAGTGACCGCTCCCCGAGTGCACAAATTTTTGTGCACCGGGCCCCTAGTTGTTTAATAACATGCTATTTAGCCTCCAAGTGTTTGATTTTTTTCAATATTTTTATTGTAGTTGATTTCTAGTTTTATGCCATTATGATCTGAGAAGATGCTTGTTATGATTTCTATTCTATTGAATTTGAAGCAACTTTGCCTGTGTCCTAATATATGGTCTATCTTTGAAAATGTCCCATGTGCACTGGAGAAGAATGTGTATTCTGTGGCTTTGGGGTGAAGTGTTCTGAAGATATCAATTAAGTCCATCTGATCTAGTGAGTCACTTAGGATTGCTGTTTCTTTGCTGATTTTTGTTTAGAGGATTTATCCAGTGGTGTCAGTGGGGTATTAAAGTCCCCTACTATGACTGTATTGCTATCAATCTCTCCTTTGATGTCTTCCAGAAGTTGTTTTATGTATTTGGGTGCTCCTGTATTGGGTGCATATATGTTTACCAGAGTTATATCTTCTTGCTGAATTGCTCCCTTTAGTATTATGTAGTGGCCTTCCTTATCTCTTGTTATGGCCTTTACTTTGAGGTCTATTTTGTCTGATATAAGTATTGCAACTCCAGCTTTTTTCTCCTTTCTATTTGCCTGAAAAATTTTTTTCCGTCCCCTCACTCTCAGTCTGTGTGAATCCTTTGTTCTGATGTGGGTCTTTTGCAGATAACAGATAAATGGGTCCTGTTTTCTTATCCATTGAACTATCCTGTATCTTTTGATTGGAGCATTCAATCCATTTACATTTAATGTTATTGTTGAAAAGTACTTGTTTGTGGTCATTTTTATCCTTAATGTTTGTGTTTCTTCTTGTCTTTCTGTTTCTTCTTTTTACAGCAGTCCCTTTAGCATTTCTTGCATTGCTGGCTTGGTGGTAATAAACTCTCTTAGCCCTTTTTTGTCTGTGAAGCTTCTGATTCCACCTTCAAGTTTAAATGATAGCCTTGCTGGGTATAGTATTCTTAGATTCATTCCCTTGTTTTGCATCACTTTGTATATTTCATTCCATTCCCTTCTTGCCTGGTGTGTTTCTGTTGAGAAGTCAGCTGATATTCTAATAGGAGATCCCTTTTAGGTAATTTTCTGTTTCTCTCTGGCAGCCTTTAAGATTCTTACTTTGTTGTTGGTGTTTGCCAATTTGATTATGATGTGTCTTGGTGTTGGTCTTTTGGGGTTCATCTTGTTTGGCATTATGTGTGCTTCTTGGACTTGTGTAGTTTTTTTCCTTGCTAATATCAGGGAAGTTTTCTGTCATTATTTTTTCAAACAGGTTTTCTATTCCTTGCTTCTCCTCCTCTCCTTCTGGTACCCCTATTAAGCGAATATTGTTTCGTTTTGTGTTGTCCCAGAGCTCCCTTAGGCTCTCCTCTTGCTTTTTAAGTTTTTTCCAGTTGCTCCTGTGTTTTTTTTCTACCTTGTCTTCTAATTCGCTGATGCAATCCTCATCCTCTTCCAGTATACTGTTTAGTAAGTCTTTTATTCTGTTCTTTATTGCAGCTATGTCGTTCTTCATTTCCTCTTGGTTCCTTTTCATATCGGTGACATTCTCATTCAGCTCCCTATAATTTTCATTGAGTTGTGTGTATTTGTCTTCCAGCCATTTGAGCATCCTTATAACCATTATTCTGAATTCTTTCTCTGATAAGTTATTAGCCTCTATTTCATTTAACTCCATTTCTGGTGATTCCACTTTTTCTTTCCTTTATGGATGGCTTTTTTGTCTTCCCATGTTTTGCTGTATTTTTTTAATTGTAGCTCCAATTGCTTTGCTACCCAGTTTCTTTTGGGAATGGTGCTACTGGTGTGACCTTTCAGGTCTTCCGAGTTTGGCAGTCTAGTGTAGCTCCCTACTAGAGCTATTTGAGTTCTCTTGATGTAGATCTGCGAGCTGGAATGGCACAACTGAGGTGTCTAGAACTCAGCAGCCGTGGAGGGAGTGTCCCAATTTTTGCTGTCTTGTGCCCTTGGTTGAAATCACGCGTGCCCAGTGGGGACTCACAGTGGCACTCAGGAACCGTCTGTTGGGGCTCAGGAGGCTTGTGTTCTGGAAAGGCATGACTGTGGTGTCCAGAGTTCTGTAGTTGTGAGGTAGACAGAAAATCACACCCAGCTGGGGCTCTCTGTGTCTCCTAAGAGAAGTCTGTGGATCTGCACAGCTGGGTGACCTGGGCACAGATACTCATGACTGCACTGAGCTGGGGCCGACAGTGTCTCCCAAGAGAAGTCTGTTGAGCCGCGCGCCTGGGTGACTGGTGGGCAGCTACACGCGAGTGTGAGAGGCTGGGAGCTGGAGACGCGCAAATGCGAATTCAGAGGTTTGCCACTGGGGAGGGGGAGGATGCACTTACTGCTGCAGGCACCGTGCTCCTTCGGTGGTGGTGATCCCGGGTTTTTTTTTGCTGGAGTGGCTGCCTGGTTGCGCAGGCAGTGTCCCAGGGTGGTGGTGCTGATTTCTTAGAAGAGACCGCTCTCCCCTACAAGATGGCATGGGTGCCAAGCCCGAGTGCTGAAGTCGACCATCCGGGGAGTGTTCACAGTGGTGGCAGTCTCTCCCTGTCCCAGAGAGCCTGGTCTGCTAGCTTCTGCTGCTCCTGCTGGATTTAACTGTCCCTTACTTGCTCACACACACACACCACACACCTCCACACACTCTCTTTTTATCCACTCACTCACTCCCTATCCCTCACCTCCTTCCTGCCAGCAGCTATTTTCTGGAGTCCTAGTTTTGTTTTTTTTGTTTTTTTTAAATATCTTCAGCATAGCAGCACAGCCTTTGAATCTCGTGTGTGTGTGTGTGTGTGTGTGTGTGTAAAAGACATTTAGGTACAAATTGGAGGTGGCAAGAAGAGTGGGGTGGGAGCCAAGTGGTCACATTTTGGGCCTCTTCCTCTCTCTTTGCCCTCCTGGGCATAGACTGTGACCTCCTCCTGGAGGTGCACATTTGCTGGGACCACTTTTGACTGCAGGTGAAGGAACTTCCCATAGACTTAGTATTTACCTTGAATGGGTGCTTCTAGTTCTTTTGGATCTCCTCAATGTTCAGCTTCAGGACACTGACCATCTGCTTTGCATCCTGGAGGCTGTCTGGAGAGGTTAGAGGGGCTCCAGACTGGGGTCAGGCATGTCCTGGAGCATTAACTACTGCCCAGCTGGCTGCTAACGTTGGCTTTAGGATTCTACAAAGGCCCTGCTCACCACTTTGTGCCCCCATCACAGTGTTCTGGGCTGATCCTTTAAGGGAAATCCTTGATGGCAGTGCCAAAATGGCATTATTTTCCCCTGAAGACCACATGGTTCCATAACAACAGAGGCAAATGGGAGTCTCCTTAAGTGTGTGACCAGAAGTTTTGAGAGGTGATGGATGGAAACCATGGCATGAGTTGGAGACATATGGTGACCACTCTACCTCAGAGGCACAGGCTTTGCCTAAATCTCATTTAATAATCACACTGCTTAAATGTCTGAGGAATTCATCAAAGGTGAGTTTTATTTATAGACAACAATTTTATATTTAAAATCAAAGTTAATATATGACACATGATACCTCTTAAAGGCCAATAACAAAAGCATTCAGCAAATGTTAATTGAACATTGTAGTTTTTAGAGGTGCCGTCTTGTGAGAGCCATGCACCATGCTATGCAAGGATTCTGTTCCTGTCACCTTTTGAATATGATCATATGAGGAGGTCCTTCCAACTCTTACTGAGACTATTTTCCAGAGAGCAAAAGGGAACCTATAGTGTTCTAGGACACCTGTTTCCTTTATAGTATTTTTGTTCAAGCATTTCTTTTGACCTCACACTGAGAGTATGCTTGAAGCTCTTTGGGGATTCAAAGCAGAATCAGCTCTGTCTCCCAGTCCCGAAGATGAAAGTTTTTGACTGCTGTTCATTGTCTGTTTACACTGGCTATGAGGGATATCTGTGCCTGTATAGGGAAGACATGGGTGCTCTTATGTCCAACATGAAGACATTTTTTTTTGTATCAAGATTACTTTAAGTCATTAGCTTTGAGGACCCAGCATAAGTCATTGTTTCAGAAGGTGTAGGTTTGCAGAATGGTGATTTTGTTCCCCTCTCAGATTCTTGGTTACCATCAGAGTTTCTCATTTGTATTTTGATCATGATCCTATGACTTACAGTGTGAAGAGTCACAAAGGTGCCTATTTTGAAGACAAGCATTTCTTTATATTTTGGTATATAAAAATATTTTATTGAAATAATCAGAATCCAAAAAGTATATATTCTTTGCTATTTTATTCTTAAAGGAATAGTTTTTAAAATTATTAATGGCATAATGAAATCTGACACTTATTGACAGCCTCGATTAAAGTGGCTCTTCTAACCTGCTCGTAAACATTGTTCCAAAAGCCAGTTCTTCTTAAGCTTTTACAAATATTAAAGTTTGAATACCTAAGCTCTTATGGACCTTAATTTTGTTTTTTATTTCAGCATGGCACTGGGAACTTCGAAGGTGCCAGAGCAGATGAGGATGATACTTACATGAGAAAAACAACAATTCAATTTTTATTTTCTATATTTGCTTAATAATGCTTCCTGAATTGATACAGGCTCTGTCAAGTCTGTGTTATTATTTCCCAGAAAAGAATCACTATGCTTGGCAATCATCTTTCCATCAATATTTTTCTATTGAAAGGTTAGTAATTTCCCCCCCTCCAAGATTTCAGAGGCAATTTGTAGCATCCATCCAAGAACTGTATATGCATTTGAAATGTTCATATAGTTAATCTATAGAAATTTGTAACTATGTATAAAATTTTTGATTTTCCTCTATGAAAATAATTTTGTCTGGGACTTCATAAAACATTAGACATTTAAAAATATAAAGCATTCAAAATAATAGCTTGAAATATGAAGTAGAAATTTTAAATAGATATTGTTAGATTTTTATTGTATGTTTATATATTTTAGCAATTTTTTTCAACCAGAAGGAATTGAGATAAAGAAAAAAGAAGTCCTTTTAACAGGAAATCTTAAATTCTTTATTGTTTAAAGTATTGCATATAGTATTACATATGTCTCCTTTTCCCCTCATTGACCTGTCCCAGGCCTCCCTTGCTCCCAAGCACATACCCTCCCCCCTCACCCCAGTGCCTGTGTCCATTGGTTATGCTTATATGCATGCATACAAGTCCTTTGGTTGATCTCTTATCCGCTCACCCCCTGTTCGACCCCTCTCCCCTCCACCAAAAGGCCAGCCCCTGCCTTCCATCTGAAGTTCCACAGTCTGTTAGATGCTTCTCTGTCTTAAATTCTTGAAATGATAATTGATTTATATTTAGACTTCTCATTTGAAAAATGGAAATAAAAAGTTTCTCATTGTGAGGAGGAGGTATTTCAGATTGTTCGGGTACTGTGACTCTTGTTTACATTCTGGCACTCTTTTGTGGGCATTGAGTATTATTGCTTTTTCAAGTCATCAAGCACTTTTTGTTTTGTGATCTTGGCCCATGCATCTGGGATTTCACCTCTACCTATAAATTTTTTCTCATATTTTTCTTCTAGGTTTGATCTGAAGTGACAGATAAACCATTTCCAGTATGGCTGGGTGGATGTGTCTGGGGTGATGCTCCATGTGGCAAATTCCCCTCCTGCCTTTCGATAGTTCTTAAATGAGATATCATGACCTTTTAAAACAAAAGAATTATTACTTGCTACCAAACTAGTACAGCAGTCAATGTTAAAGTGGTCTGTGTTAACCCATTGGCCTCCGATGACAGCTTTAGGACGGTGGAAGGGAACACTGTGGTCTCCGTCATGGTTAGGGATTGTGTTTGTACAGATTGCTCCACAGAAGGGGCACTGTTTCCAGCAGCCACAGAGATGTTCAGAGAGCATGTTCTGAATGTCAGAAACCATGTCTTCTTCAGGCACACTGGAACATGTCTTTTCTACTACAGTCATTAAGTCATCCAAAGCTTCACTCATGACTTCTTTAAGAAACTCAATATCTTTAATCTCCTGGTGTTCAATGCTTATCAAGTCTTTTCGTGGAAAGTTCAAGTTACCCCCCAAGTGATCACAGAACAAATCCAACCACCCAGACGCAGTGCTGCTTTTATCTTTGGCTATTGCTGTGGCTTCATGAATAGCTGAGAGGATGGCATTCTTGATGTCAGCAACACTCATTTTTAAAAAAGTCTTTAGTTTATTATTTCCTTGTTCTGAACAATATCTTTCAATATGTCTTTGAACGTAATTCCTAAAAAATGATTGAGGATTATGAATGTACTCCCAGTAATCATCAAAATTTTCTTTTTCTGCCAGCGAGATAAGAATGTGTTTCTCCAGGTTAGCCCTGTTTCCATTGAATGCTGGGCAGGTAGCTCGAATGTCCCCAGCAATTTTAGGGACCATTTTTTCTGAAATAGTGTGGTGGACAGCAGGAGTGAGTTTTTCCAACAGAAATTCAACAAATGTTTTAATTGAGGTTGCTCCTTGACAAAAGATCTTAAAAGCCATGAGGAAATCATCTTTCTTGCTTTCCAAATAACTTACAGGATCATTTACTTTTTTAAATGCCGCATGCATCTCTTTAAAATTCTCAGATGCTCTTTGGAATAAACACAAAGATAAGTCAATTTTGTACTTACTTGTAAATGTGTATCTCTCTTTAGTGGTTGCAGATTTCACCTCCTCATCTATTATGCTCAGGATTTCATGGAAATAACTTGAATTATAATCACATTGTTGCCTCTGAAGGTTTTTAATAGTTTCATTGTATCTTGAAAAAATGTGATCATTAATCTTCTTTATGGACTCTTTATCATGTACTTCTAAGTTCCTTGGTACAAAGCCAAACATTTTCTTCCTTTTGACATGTTCTTCGTAATTGACTTCAAACTTTTTTCTAGACTTTTTCTCCAGTGTATTCACCAAGTCTGTCTCCTTATTAAAATAGTCCAAAAGGATGTTTTCAGAATCCACATCAATGTTAGGCTCTGGGACTGGAGGGAGAGTTGAGGTCATAGCATAGATCCAGTTTTCCCAAAGGTCATTGAATTTGATTTGAATCTCATTCTTACTCAATTTTTTGTCCTTTAGAGTTAAAGCTACTTCTCGGCTTTTTTCCAATAATTCTCTTTCATAAACTGACTTTTTGTTATCCAGTATTTCTTGATTCTTTTTATAATTGATCTGTTCCTCAGCTTTATTTTTGCTCTCAAAAATAAGTGACTCTTTAAGGTTTTTAAGTTTAGTTTCAAAACTTGCTTTCCACTGAATCATTATTTCACTCTCTGGATCTTCTTTAAAATATTTTTCCAGTTCTTGCTGGATGCCTTTATATTTTTCTGTAACTGGAGCCCGAAGACTGCTTACAGTGAGGCACTGGATGTTCCCATTCTTAATCTGGTTGATGAGCTGGTTCTGCAACTCTACCACATAACTCCTCAGCTGCCAGGTCCAGGAATTATACATAGTTTCCAATCTGCTCATGGCTATGACTTCTCGGGTGTTCCTGAAGCTGAAAATAAAGTTCTCACTCACCAGGGCTCGCCACAGATCTTGAACTCGCAGTTTCACATCTGAGACCTTCATGATGCTTCCCCTCGACTCCTGTTTGGCAGCCATTAGAACTTTGCTTTTCAGATCCTGGACATTGTGGCTGTAGCGAGGATTGGGAGGGGCCATTGGGGGATTGCCATCCCAGAGGTGAGCAAAGTAGTAGACATGAGTACTGACATCAAATTTAATGACATCACCAAAGCGGGTTACATCTGAGCACTGTTCTTCCTCAGCTGCTGTTGCTGCCATTTCATCTAGTCTCTGCTCTAACCGCCTCCTTCCTTCCATAGTTTGATCCTTAGCTGTAACTTCCCCCACATTCTGATGGACAAAAAGGCAACTTGGGGAGATTTTTACTTGTTTCATTCTCATAAATGCTTGAACTACTATTTCTAGAATATCTTGCATTTCTGATGGATTTTCTCCAAAAATATTGATCACAGTCAAGTTTCCAAGTCCAATGACAAAGGTTGCCAACTCATTGTCACGATTTTTGGATTTATTGCTGAGTTGTGGGGCCCGAAGGCCTTCTGTGTCCACAACAAGCACAAAGTCAAAGTCCAGTTCCTCTGTGAAAGTGTCCTCAACTTTCAGGAGCTGCATGTAGGCCCCCCGGGTACACCTCCCAGCACTGACAGTGAACTGCAGCCCAAAAAGTGCATTCAGCAGAGTGGACTTCCCTGAGCTCTGTAGGCCAAGGATGCAGAGAACAAACAGCCGTTTGTTTCCAAGTTTCTCAGAGACCTTGTCAAAAAGAGCTGCCACCCACTTTAGAGGCACATATGAAGCATCCCCATCCATTAGCTCAATGGAAACACCAGATATCAGCAGATCTGCAACAATATGGGGAAGGGAGAGATAAAGGGTATCTTTAATGGGGGCAGCTTCTTCTAGAGCTTCATAGATCTGGCCAACTTCTCTGAGAAGTTGCTCAATTCCCAATGTACAGTCACTAATCTCTTTGGAGATAACTTCTATTTCTTTTTGCCAGCGTTGGAGGTCA
>PVJC01020668.1:0-28948 GCA_004026665.1 Murina feae
CACACACACACCATACCACCACCCACACCCCGCACACACCCCCACACCACACGTCACACACACACTACATATTACACACATCACACACAAACACACACACCCTCCCACACCACCCCACACATACACATACGCCACATACACACACACCATACACACCCCTCCCACACATTGCACACACACCATCCCATCCCCCCCCCACACACACCCACACCCCTATCCCCCCCATACTCCATACCCCATTTCCCAGTGAGAAGTGAGGGTCTGGCTCCCTGGAGGGGTCCCTCCCACCCTGTCCCTGGAGGTGGCTCACAGCAGCTGCCTGTCCACTTGGGTGTCTCTGGGGAGGAGATTCGAGAGGACGGAGGATGCCTGGTGTCCTCTTGCCCTGGGCTCAGCGGGGACGGGAGAAGAGTGCGATCTTGGCGCCTGCACGGGCCTTAAATATAGCAGCTGAGACAGCGATGACAATGGACGGGGACTCTGAGGGGCGGGCGCTCCCTCCGGCCAGCATTGCTCAGGCAGCAGTAACAGGTGGAGCTGTCCCCACCCACCCGGCCTCCCGGTGGCTCCTCCTGCTCAGCTGGGTCCCTCCGGCCCAACTCAGCCCCCATGAGGGTGGAAGGAGGGCACAGCTCAGGCTATGGAGAGCGGGTCAGGGGAGTTTCCCAGCTGCCGAAGTTCTGATCTGAGTTCTCTCCCACTGACCAGGCCCTTGGGGAAGACACCAGCTCCTCTGATCTGGCTCCCCTCCTAGAAAATGGGGATAGTGAGACGGGCACCCAGACTTCAGGAAGACAGTGAAGGCATGTGCTCAGAAGTTGTCACTGGCTAAAATGGAAGTATGTGGCTTTTAAAAAAAAATATTGATTTCAGAGAAGAAGGGAGAGACACAGAAACACCAATGATGAGAAAGAATAATTGATCGGCTGCCTTCTGCATGCCCCCTATTGGGGATCAAGCCAAGAACCCAGGGATGTGCTCTGACCAGAAATTGAACCATGACCTCCTGGTTCATAGGTCGACGCTCAACCACTGAACCAGCAGGGGTGTGTTGTTTCTTGTCTCTCTACGCCCCCGCCCCCCACCCCCCCCAGCAGCTACTCACCTAGCACCTGTGTGGTCATGGTCTGGTGTGCATGGGGACGTGGCACAGGCAGAAGGGAGTGGGGATGCCATCTCTTCTTCACTGTCCACTGTCCAAATTCCTCAGGCTCCTTCCAACCTTCCTATGCTCCCCCCGCCCCCACAATCCTTTTCCCTCACAGTGGTCATACCTGCCCTTTGCCAGGCCTGGTGGCCACTGAGAAGGCAGACGTGAGTAAGATAAGACCATGATGTGGAGGCATCTAGACGCAGACAGGCAGCTACAACAGGGGAGATCGGGGAGGTGCTCCTGAGGATGACCAGGTCTGGGGAAGGCTGTTCCAGGCCCTGTCCTGCGGTCTCAGGGGCCCAGCAACACTGTGCCTGTCACTCTTTCTAGTGCCTTGGGGCCTCTCATGGGGGTGGGGAAGGAGGGGTGGGGAAAGAGAGAGAGAGAGAACACAAGTGATTTCTCAGCCAAAATCTTGGTTTCCTGCCCATTTCTTTCTTTTCTTTTCTTTTTTTACATTTTATACTAAGTATTTTATTTGTAGGCTGCTGCCAGTGTATCTATACTAATAAAAGGGTAATGTGCTAATTAGACTGGACATCTTCTAGACAAAGCCACAATGGCAGGGGTCAAGGCAGAGGCATTAAGGGGTGATCAGGCTGGCAAGGGAGAGCAATTAGGGGGTGATCAGGCCAGCAGGGGAGAGCAGTTAGGGGTGATCAGGCTGGCAGGCAGAGGCTGTTAGGGGTGATCAGGTCAGCAGGCAGAGGCGGTTAGGGGCGATCATGCATGCAGGCAGGTGAGCAGTTAGGAGCCAGTGGTCCCAGATTGGAGAGAGTGCAGGCCAGGCTCAGAGACCCCCCTCCCCTGTGCACGAATTTTATGCACCGGGCCTCTAGTATAAAATAATCATTGTTGTGAAATAGAAATTCATGAAATTTCAGAGAGGTAGATGTTAAGGACTGACAAAAGCAGAAGTGTGTGTAGTATGGCACATGTTACAGGGTAAGCTTTTTGTACAGGCTTCAGGTTTAGCTTTCTTTGACTATTCACTGATTCAAGAAAAGTGGTTTAGAACCCCTTCAAAGTTCATTTTACTGCAGAAAAGAACAAGCTTTCTGGGTCTGAAGGGATTGGTGCTTGAAGATGCTCCCATCAGCGGGGAGTCACGTTGAGCTTTCTGCAGACAGAATCGTTTCAGATCGGCAGCTGCCCAGCATCCAGCCGGGGCTGTTGAACCACTTTCTTCATAGCTGTGACGCGGGAGGAACCAGACATCATGCACATGAGTGCCAGGCAGATTGGTCAGTAGCCGGTCGCCAGTCGTGAATCCGCAGGGCCAGACAGCGGGCAGTGGCTCGAGGCTGAAAGCCCCTTCTAAGCATTCTCTCTTCCCCCGGTGCAGTGTTAAGAGCATCTTTTGGGGGGAACACTTGGCAGCTCTCTCCCATCTTGCACTGAGCCAACCTAAGGGCTTCTGGAGACCCACATCTGTACATTCACTGTGCGGGTGGATGTGAAGGTGTATAGCTGTGTGGCCACGGGAAGTTGCTAACCATATCTGCACAGTGGGGTCAATGAATCCTGCCTTGCAATCTGATTGCAAAGATTCATCTAGGAAACCTGAAGCCTGCAGCACAGGGCCTGGCACCCGAGACAGGTGTCTGCTAATGAGAGCCCCACGGACACCTGCGTGACTCCAGGGCCACCGAGAGCCCTCTCCTACCCACCCATCTGCCGATCAAACCCCAGGGATGCCCTCCCTCCTCACAGGCAGGCCCTGATGTGCCTTATTGTGAACACAGCCAACGCTTAGGTCAGGAGGCTGAGCAGAGGTTAGACTTGGAGTCATGCAAATCTTGGCTTAAATCCCAGTTCTAGTATCTGGACTCACTCACAGACCTGGGCCTTGTTATTTTATTTTATTTTTTACAAATATGAGGGAGAGAGAGAAGGAGAGGGAGAGATAGAAACATCAAGGATGAGAGAGAATCATTGATCGGCTGCCTCCTGCATGCCCTCTACTGGGGATCAAGCCTGAGACACGGGCATGTGCCCTGACTGGGAATCAAACTGTGGCCTCCTGGTTCATAGGTAGACACTAAATTACAAGCCACACTGGCCGGGTAAGGGCTTTGTTTTTTAATGGGTAAATTGGAGATAAGACCTAAGATAACCCGGAACTTGCCTGCCTGTCTTATGCACTACTAAGGGCCTGGTGCACAAAAATTTGTGCACTCAGGGGGGTCCCTCAGCCCAGCCTGTGCCCTCTCACAGTCTGGGACCCCTTGGGGGATGTCCACCTGCTGGCGTGCCTGAACAGCCTGGGTGAGGGGCTGATGGCTGTTTGCAGGCTGGCCAAGGGACCCTCACCCCATGGGGGTGTGGCCAGCCTGGGTGAGGGGCTGAGGGCCATTTTCAGGCTGGCCACAGCCCCTTCAGGGTTCAGGTCCCTACTGGGGTACCTGGCCAGACTGGATGAGGGGCTGAGGGCCGTTTTCAGGCTGCCCACAGCTCCCATTGACCCAATGTCCCAGCGAGGCTGGCTGGAATCAGGTTTCTGGGGTTTATTTATCTTATATAATTGAAACATTGTTGCCTTGAGCAGAGACCCAGCTGGCCTAACAGAAGCCTCCTGTTTGCTCTAGCTCCGTGGCTGCCAGCTGCCATTTTGGCTAGGTTAATTTGTATATAGCTGCTCTGATGGGTTGAGGGAGTAGCTTGGCTGGTGGGTGTGGCTTAGGTGTCTCAGAGTGATGGTTAATTTGCATATTACTCTTTTATTAGACTAGATATCCTTAACCCCAAGAACAGTGCCTGGCATACAGCTGGGCCCTTGGTGTCTGCTTGTTTAAAAATGAATGGGTAAATGAGTGAACAAATACTTATCTTGCAGGATGAGTATGAGGTTACAATGTGTAACATGTCTGCTATAGTACCTGACTCATGGCTAATACTCTTCAAAGTATTTCCTTCTTTCTCCCCCTTCCTTCTCTTTTCTCTTCTGTTGCCTTCCCTGGGCTTATGGACATGTAGGACAGTCCTTTGACCCCCATTTCACCTACCAACCACCCTGAACCTCCTCACCATTTTTCCAGACAGATGGCTCTCCTGTGGCCATGTGGAGAGCTGTCTGGCCCAGTGCTTTTCCCCATGAACTTCCTTATCCTGTACTCCCTCTATCACTCCTGCACTATAGGTCATTACCGGTCACTGTTCTCCTCACAGTTACAGGTCACAATGGGTCTTCCTCGTGCCCCTCCATCTGCAGAGTGAGAAGGAAACATGGGCTCAAGAAGCCCAGGAGCTGAGCAGGGGGCTGGGCCTCAGAGCTGTGTGTCCTGCCAGGTCGGTGCCAGCAGGCGAGGCCAGGTTGTCTGTATTCCTCAGTCCGTTCCTGCCTCAGCTCATTGTTTTTGTCTATCCCACTTTCTGGAAGGCAGGGCAGGGACAGCAACAGCGACAAGCCTTGGTGTTGACATCTGGCCACAGCTTCCTGGTCCAGGCTGACACTCAGCCTGGGAGGGGCCAGAGGGACCTGCTCTCTGGGGACCTGGGAGGAGCTCCAGTCCCCTCAGTCCCTCTTCTGTGGCTGAAAACTCAGACAACCAACCCCTCTGTGTTCCTGGGGTCCAGGGCTTGGGAGGTGGGGGGTCTGCAGGCAGCACAGACTGACCCCCCACGTAGCCCTACTTCCATCCAGGGAATATAATGGGAGTGACTCTAGGGAGGTGATTTGAGGCTGTGGACAGGGAGACTGTTGGTACAAGGGCAGCATTCCCTCAACATGTCTGAGGCGAATCACTAAAAGCGCTTGTTAAAGGTCTGGATTCCTCAGGAGCCATGGATTTAGCAGGAAGGTGTGTGTGTGTGTGGGGAGGGGGGACAGGTGTGCGGGGAGGCAGTGGAGGGGAGACTGGGGAAGTTGTACTTTTACTAAGCTCCCAGGTCATTCTCAGGATGAGGCAAGTTTAGGGAACAACCTGGGCGAGTCACCTCCCTGAGCAGCATTTCCTCCTTTGCAAACATCGGTAATACAAAGGGAGTCATCCGCCACTGAACCCACGGGGCCACATGGTTGAGTCCCTCCTCATCTCCGACTGCTTCTGTTCCTTTCCTCCTGGGCTGGGCTGTGCCAGGCCTGGAGGCAGGTGGGTTTAGGGCCTGGGTCACTCAGGAACGCCCAGGTCCAAGCCCCGCTCCAGGGGCCCAGGACACTGCCCTCTAGTGGTTGTGGCTGTAACTGCAGGCCTGGGCTGCCTGCCTAGGAGACCCCAGACCTGCGGGGTGCAGCCTGCAGCCTTTTGGGGGAGGGGTCCAGCCTGAAGAGGGTTCCGCAGGCACTCAGACTCCACCCTCAAGAATCATGGTGTCCTTGGGACACCTGTCACTCCGAGGAGCTTAGAGAGCTTTGTGGTCCTGTGAAGTGGAAGAGAGGTTTGTGTCTTTAAATAAAAAAATACCTCTGTGTCGCCCCGTCCCACGTACCCGGTGAGAGCAGTTCAGCTGTGAAGCTGTTGTTCATTACTAACAAGGTGAAGACAGACAACCTTTGGCCAAGTTCATCCCAAGTGACAGGAAACAGCCTTGTTTGCAGAGTGGAGAGAGGGGAGCATTCATTAACACCAACTTAGTGGCTGCTAAGAGGACAAGGGGCCTGGGGTGCTTGGGAGGGCGGCCCACCCCTCTCTTGAGAGATATTGGGCCTAAACCAGCAACCCTGAAATGTTAAATATTAATTACAAACAGATAAGAATAGCACCACCTGTTGCTGTGTCGCAGGGAGGGGAGGGAGGGCATATCTGGGTTCGGGGGAAGGAGGACGCTGTACCGTGTGGAGAGCCGCTACAGTGTTTGGACAGGTTCGGGCCTCGGACGAATGAGAGGGCACGGTCCTCTCGTGGTAGAGTCACGTGCAAGTCCCAGCTCGGAGGGCACAGCCCTCCCAGCGCAATTATAGCCAAAGGCTATAGCTGTAAGCTTGACCCTATGGCGGAACCTGTGGTCCCACCTGGGTGAGTAATGTGGCCTTGACAGAGTTCAGGTGCATGTAACTGAGTAGATTCGAAACCCACGAGAATGTTGTAAACACCTTGACCACGCCCGTACTTTGCCTGGTGGAATCTGCTATAAAATAGAGACACGGCTTGTAGTCCGTGGCGCTGTCGCTAGCTCTCCATCCGAGAGGACAGCGTCCCACCCACACCCAGCTTTTGTTCTCTTGTCTGTCTTTTCTCAACCCTTCACCGCGCCCCCTCAGGTTCGCCCTTGGCCGCGCTGGCACGGTACCCTCCGGAAGGCCACTCTGAGGCAGCAGGACATTGGTCCTGTTTCTCAGAAATGTTCAGATCTGGCTTTGGGACAGGAAGGTGACGGGGACCCCATTGGGGCCCTCCCCTCCTTATGTCTCATCCTCTGAGAATCCAAACTGGTGTGCAAAGTCTTTCCTCTCTTTTTTTAAATATATTTTATTGATTTTTTTACAGAGAGGAAGGGAGAGGGATAGGGAGAGAGAGTTAGAAACATCGATGAGAGAGAAACATCGACCAGCTGCCTCTTGCACACGCCCTACTGGGGATGTGCCCGCAACCAAGATGCATGCCCTTGACCGGAATTGAACCTGGGACCCTTCAGTCTGCAGGTTGACGCTCTAGCCACTGAGCCAAACCAGCTGGGGCCCTGTCTCTTGCTGAGAACAAAAAGCACTAGGGTTTGAGCTCCGACCTCGACACGGGCTCAGTGGGGTCCCTGGGTGAGTCCCTTCTCCGCTCGGGGCCCAGTTCTCTCATCTGAGGGGTCATCTGAGATGTAAAAGGCACAAATTGTGTACTGACACCTGAAAGCACAGAGCAAGGCCCTTTTTCCTACATGAGCAGACGTGGGGGCAGGAGGGTGAGGAGGCAGGCCTGGGGGGCCCCATGAAAAGGGGCCACCTGAGCATGCCGACACCCCCAAAACTGCTCCCACTTACAACCTCGGGAAGAAGGTTCCACTTGTCCCTGGCCCCTGCTTCCGGGAGGCCCTGTGATCCCATCCCTGGCTTCCTCCACCAGACAGACTAGCTCCTCGCCCGGCCTGGAGCAATCCTGGAGAAAGCAGTGTAATCCGAGGAAATGCCTGGTCTGAAGCCGACCGAAACGGGGCAGTGGGTCCTGTGGTGTCTGTTTTTTTTACAAAAATCACAACAGGAAGTAGCTACTATCTATCAGGCACTGCCCTGAGCCAGACACTATCACACACTTTACAGACGTTGTTTAGTTTCACCCTCACCACTACCCCGTGAGGTAGGGGTTTTCACATCCATTTCGGTTCTGAGCGCTGATTCATTTGCTTAAAATCATACCGGTGGTAAGTGGTGAGGCTGGAATTTGGACCCAGACGGGCTGAAGCCAAGGCTGTTTCCAAAGTGGTGAAGTCAGTACTGTTGGTTGGTTGTGTCTCCTTCAGGGGCCACGGGGGCCCATTTCCTTTCAAACCCTGCTCTCAGGATGGGGTCTCCCTCCACGGAAAGGCCCTCCCTGCCTGGGGACCTGCATTTCCTAGGGGGCGCAGCCTCTAGCTGAGGGGTGAAGTTGGAATGTTGCGACTTCAGGCAGCAGCCCTGGTTGGGAATGAGACCCAAGCAAGCTGCACCCCTCCCTGGATCTTGCTGTGGCGCTGCTGCTCACCTCGGCAGAAGTGCAGGTTCTTCTGGACCTGCCCAGCCTGCTAGAGGCATCCTTTTCCTAGCTCCTTCCCTCACCTGGGGAGTCACAGAGGACGCAGACCTCCCTCTCTGTCCAATTAGATTATGCAACTGGCCAGGAGCGGGCGAGGAGATAGGCTCCTAGAGAACCTTGTGCCCAGCTATTAGGAGCTGGGCCCCCGCCTTGGGAGTCCCCCTGTGTTAGTTGCCTCCCCGCACTTCCCTTGGCACAGGATGCGTGCCCATCACTTCATTGGCACAGGATGCGTGCCCATCATCACTCCCCATCTGATGTCCTTATCGTGTCTTCCTGCTCCAGCCGTCGCAGGGCCCAGCACCGCCCGCCCTCCCTCTGGTTCCCTCAGGGCCCCCACCGAAGCGGGTGGGCTGTGTGTGTGGCATGATGGGTTGTGAGTGATGGCAGCGGATGTGAGGTTGGGCTGGGGGTGAGGGGGAAGCCCCAGGCCGTCCTGCTGTCCACTCAGGGCTCCCACTGCACGGTCAGGGCCAGGTCTCTGAAGAGGGAGTCGAGTTCTGTGGGCTGTTCCAGGGCTGAGGCCCCAGGGGCCGCGCTCGTGGCCTCAGGCTCAGACCCGGGACCATCGTCCTTGGGACACACGAGGGACTCCAGCAGCCCCCAGGGACGCGAATCCTGGTCCATGGGACAACATGGGAGGGAAGGAGTATGCAGAGGGAGGGACCCCGGGTGGCCCTCGATCTGGACAGAGGAGAGGAGGGGCAGCTGGCCCTTCAGGTACCCCGGTGTCCCTGGCTCTCCCTTGTGTAGCACAGTAGTGTCCGGTGCTCTGTCCGGGTCAATGCACAGGCGCTGGGGGAAGGGTTTGGCTTCTTGGGGCTCCTCCGTGACCCCGGAAGCCAACCCCTGCAGGGAGAGGTCAGCGACTGGTGGCTCTTTCTGGAGCTGACCCTTAGTCCTGAGGGGTCCGGGACTAGTGCGTGTCCCCAGAGGGGCGTCTTTGCCAGATCCTCCCATGCACACCCCATAGGACGGGGGCCAGCTGTCCGGAGCGGCCTGGGGGGTGTAGGAAGAGACTTCCTGTGGAGTGTAGGATGGGGCTTTAGCCTTGGGGGTGACTTGAGGTGTGTAGGCTGGGGGCCCGGCCTCAGGGGCAGCCTGGGGAGCGTAGGACGGTGGGGAGCGTGCCTGGGGAGGCTGCAGGATGGGGAGGTCCGGCTGCCCGAAGTAGGTGACCTCAGACCGGCTGTGCAGTGGGGAGGCTCCCGGGGGCTCCTTGGGCGCAGAGACCATGACTTGGGAGTACTGGCTCGGCTGGGCCAGGCTGCTGGGGCCGCTGAGGTCCAGGACAGGGATCAGCACGTGCTCCTGGATGAACCGCAGAGGCTGGAAGGTCAGGACACGCTGGACGTCCTGCTTGGGGACAACAACAGCCCTGTTAGGGCCCCTTCCCAGCTCCCCGAGGGCACCTGGGGGCGAGGTCCTCCATGGGGAGGCAGAGGCCGCAGCAGAGGCCATCGGGGCTTTTAAAGTGCATAACTCATAGGTCCCTTTGCTCCCCGAGATTCCGCTAAATACGGCCCCCCAACCCCCCGGGAAGGGCAGGGCTGAGGCCTCTCCTGGGGTCTGGGCTCTCTCAGAGGGCGGTTCCCGCTGCAGTTTCTCCCGGAGGTAGATAGTCCAGGAAGTAGATGACTTAGATTTGGGGTGGCCTTGGGGTACACTCTGGAGGCGGTGGCCCACACTGCTTCTTGCTGAGGGGTTTCAAAGGGCCAAAGTAGGGGGCAAGGTGGGAATGGATGGGGGACAGGAGAGACCAGGAGAGTTTCATAGGAAACGGCTCGTCTGGGCTGTGACAGTGAGTGCATCGTCCTCGAGCCCCTCAGATGGGCAGAGCCCCTGAGCCCCGGGCCTGGGCTGCGGCCTGTGGGAGGGCCTTCAGCAGACGCAGCGCTGGGGGCTGCAAGGGGATGTGTGTGGTTTACTTGAAAATTGAGAGATTTTGCCTTATCATCTGCAACTCTGACTTCTGTTGAAAAAATATGAAAAAGATCTGGCCACACGGAGCCTGCGCTCCCAGTGGGTGGAACTGGCTGCCATTGAGACAGGGCTGAGCTCAGGGACCCCAGTGCCCACCGCTCTGCGGCCCTGCGGAGGCCTGCTCCCAGGTCCCACTCCGCCTGCCTGGACGTGGGTGCTCTAGGCTGCGTGGTTCTCTCGTCCAAGCCCGCTCTTCCCGACACCCGTTCTTCAGGTGCCCCCGACAAGCCTGGCCTCTCACAGTGCCAGGGGCCTGGCATGGATGGGGCGCCCCAGCCCACCTGGCCAAGCTCTTCATGTCGGAGGGAAAACCGAGGCCTGGTTTCCTGCTTTGTGCGCTGACCCCTGCACTTCAGGGAGAGCCAGGGGCCCTCGGCTGCTGGGGGTCCTCCCCACACCTCCCCCTCCTGCCCCAGAGCGGGTGCTCACCAGGGAGTGGGGAGGCTGAGGCGGCTTGGTGACGTATCTGTAGCTCAGGTAACAGAGCCCTGCGACCAGGAAGCCCATGGAGAACAGAAGGGCCCCTGAGAAGGAGTAGGTCCACGTCCGGTCTATGAGAGCAAAGACACCCGAACAGGGAGGGTGAGGCCCGGGAGGGTGGGTCCATCTGACGGTGGATGCCAAGCTCCCAGGGCTTCCCCGCCCCCTCCTTCTTTAACTCCCCTCATCCCCCGTCCTGCCCCACCCCGTCTAAATATTCAGAATTTGTCAATCCTGTTCCACTCTGTTTGTAAATATGTTCTATGCTCCCACCTTGACAGATGTGCTTTTCGTAACAAGCTGGGAGGCCCGGTTTGAATTCTCTTCTCAGGCTCCTTGGGGAACTGTGCCAGGCCCCTGCCCACTGGCTGCAGCTCACAATGCCAGGGCCTCGCATGGATGAGGACCTCTCAGTCCACGTGGCCAAGCTCATCCAGGCCCCCAACCAACAACCAGCTACGGGCACCCCCTCTGGGCCGAGGGTCCGCACGCCAACGGAGTGTCTCCCCTTAGGAAGAAGGACTCAAGAGCGATCTGCCCAGAGTGGACACAGGCAGAGCATTTCCATAGGGAACTTCGGGGTCCAAGGTACTCAGTATGTGATGGTCACAGGTGCCAGGGGGACTTGTCCCCTTGGACCTAAGGACCCCTCATCCTGTGGGGAGGGCTACGCCAGAGTTAAAGCTGGGGGGACGGGGGCTTCTGAAGTGTTCCCTCTCTCTCTGCTCTGAGGACAGCCTGCCTCCATGGCAGGAGGTGGGGGGTGGGAGGAGTGACAAGGAAGGGGCTGTCTGGGAGGGGCTGACTTCCCCCGCCATTCCAAGCAAAGGGCTGGGTTATGGGGACCACTTGCTCAGGAGGCAGCAGGGAGACACTGCCCTTTCTAAAAGGGAAGGAAACAGGTGCCTGAGGGCTTTCGTGCGCTCCCTCTCCCGATGGTCCCGGCTCTGGGATGGGCATAGCCAGGCATGTCACACTTCCTGTCACAAACTCAGGGGGCACTGGTGAGGGGCGTGGAGGGAAGAAGTCATTGGAGCTTTTTGTTGAAAACTGGCAATTGCTATTATCCAGGGGGGGTCTTGACTCTCCAAAACACACTCCTGTTCCCGGCCCATGTGGCTTCAGCTGGAGTTGCTGCGCACCAGCTGCCGATGACCTTGGCAGTCACCGTGAACGCTGTGGACCAGAGCCTCGACGTCTAGCCCACCCCTCGCTCCTCCCCCGGCTCTGAGCTCTGGCTATACCCTGCCCCTGCCACACGACACTCCCAGGCACCAGGGAGAAGATATGACCCGTCTCTACGTGACACACCTCATGGAAAACCACTGTCCTTGTGCCAGGACAGGACAGGACAGGGACATGGAACTTTCCGTGTGCCATTTCACCCATGAGGAGACAGAAAGCAATAATAGAAGCCACACTCGAGAGTGGGGGGTTAGACGTCTGGCTCAGCCGCTGATACGCAGCGCATCCTCCTCTCCGTTGCACAACCTCTCTGCTCTACCATGCACGAATGACAGCAGCCAGTGATTACTGAATTCTTTAACTGTGCCAGGCCCTGTGCAGGTGCTCTACTTGGGTTACCCCATCAGACACAGAGCGCCAGGGACACGCCCTGCTTATGTAGAATGAAGCCGAGTCTCAGAGAGGTTAAGCGACCTGACCGAGGTCACAGAGCAATTCAGTGGGAAAGTCAGGATGGACATGTATAACTCCAAAGCTCAGCCTCATAGACCCAGCATCAGGATGCCTCAGTTTCCTCATTTGTAAAAGTTAGATGTGGAGTGAGATGACCCCTAGAGTCCTTTCCAGCATCAACATACTAGGATGTTGCTCTGTGACCGTCCCAGGTGTCCTGAGAGGTAGATCCGGTGGAGATTCTAGGCTCTGGGGATAAGACAGACCCCAGACCCCAGGAGATGGGGTCAAGGGCAGGACAAATCAGCCTGAAACGTCAGGAAGGGGAATAAGTGTTCGGTGGGGGCGATTAGCTGTAAAGAAAATGGCAAAGGAGTGGTTGGAGCTCAGGCTTCAGGATTGGATGAACCTAGTGAGGCTTGCTGACCACCTGTGTTGTCATCTTCAAGTTGCTTAACCTCTCTGAGCCAGAGTCCCTCCTTGGTGAAATGGGGACGAGGCTATTTCACCAAGATTGTAATACAAATCAAATGGCATAATGTAGGTAAAGCATTTAACATAAGTGCTTTGGCAATGGAGTAGGCATTTAATAAATGGTAGGAATTGTTATTCATATACTTTATTTTCGAGAATAAGGTGCCTTCTAGCTGCCAGCAGGGAATAGCCAACAAGAAGTGTGATTTATATAAAAGTGGCATCGCATCGCGAGCTAGATTAAGAAAGAAAAGCTAATGGAAGGATGCGGGAGGAGTGGTCCGAGGGTTGTCAAAAAGCAGGGTGGGGCTGGGGCAGGGCAGGAATGGGTGAGATTTGTCTAGATTGGGCCAGGGGAGGGGCTTACGGCCATCTTTACGCTCCCAGCTTAGCTCCTGTAACACTGGTTTCCTTTCTCTAGTTTTCCTCTTGCCAAATTCTGTTCTAGTCTCCTGAGTGGCCCTGTCCCCAGGGAGGCCTGCCCCGGGCACGTGGCCAGTGCTGGCTGTTCCGCCAGGCGGTCTTCCCCGACACGGCGGTGGAGAAATCTGCCTCTTCTGGGCTCTGGGGGCAACTGATGAGTTGAGTTTTTGAACAAAACGGAGGAGTAGCACCGGCCCGCTGACGGGTCTCCCGGCTGCAGTTATACCCTAGGACCCAGCGCGCAGCCACCTCGCCTCTGCTCATTAGGACAGAACTCACGGCCGACATCATTCATCTAAACCAGATGACTAAGGTGGCGTCTGGCTCTCCAAACCCAACCCACTGCTGTCCCTTTCACCCTCCAAACTCCCTGCTCTGAGCGCTACATTCCCATCTGTCTGCGAAAATCAACACCAATAAAGAAATACCACCCTGCTCGTGAAGAGAGTCGAGTTTCAAGGTGCCAGAGGAAGAGCACGGACCCATCTCACCGCCCGGTGACTCAAAGCTATTTCTGTAGCAGCACAACGGGGAGAGCGTGGCCTCCAGCACGAGGCCCGGGTCTACCCCTCACCACCTGTGTGACCTTGGGCAAGTCACTTAACCACTCTGAGCCTGCCTCCTCATCTGTTAAATGAGGGTGATCCCAGGATTGCTCTTAGTCGTGCCCGGTCCCTGGTTAGCAGGACACAGAGGCTAGCTCTCATTGCTCCCGGGAGATACTGAGGGATCTTTTTATCTCCTCTGCTCCCCGCTGCAGATAATCTCCCAGTGTCTGTCACCTGGGTTCATATTAAGGTGCAGCTTCTTTGCTAGGGTGCACCTAAGCAGGCCAGAGAGAGGAAATCCGGGCCCAGGCTGGAGGGTGGAGATGAAACATGTTCTATGACAACCCATCAGCTACTGTGTTTGTGGATAAGCAAAGATTGACTTTAATAATCACCCTTCGCAGTTCCTGAGAGCACTGCCCAGCCTCGCCTTGGTTACAGGGAGGAAAGCACACAGTCAGGACTTGAACTCAGGAGTCCCACCTCCCTCCGCTTCAGCCACACTCACCTGGCAGTGTCCTCACGCGGCACGTGTAGGGGGCACTCTCTTTGGACCACGTTGGAATAAAAATTGCGATGGTCCCGAGGAACTCTGTGTCAGGGGTCAGGCCAGTGAACTCATATTCTCTCTGCTTGCCTCCAAGGTGCTGAAATGGGCAGAGAACCCAGAGTGACTCCTCTTATACCCTGACCTTCACCCGGAGCCCAGGTCGCCTATACTTCTCACACCTCTGCCCGGGTTACTGCACTCAGTGCAAGGGCACCACCAGCTCCCAAACTAGGAATGGGCGGTCAGTCTGCAGGGCTCAGTCCCCATCCCCCTGCCTCCTGCTTTATTCCCAAATCTAGTGAGTCACCAAGCCCCACATGCACTCACTGAGAAGAGTGTCTGGTACATAGTAAGCACTCAGTAAATACTAGCTGCTGTTATCACCACTACCTGACCACCACCACCACCATTACCATCACCACTATAACAACCACCACCACTACCACTGCTACCACCACTACCATGACCACCATTACCACAAGCACCATCATCACTATCATGACCACCACCACCATCATCACTATTATAACCACTACCACCACCACCACCACCATCACCACCACTACCTTGAGTGCAGAAATAGTCAGTGGGATTATGAATTAGTGGCACATGCTGGGGGGAAACACCACATATTTTCTGAACACAAAAGGAAATCACTTGTGTATTGTTTGACGGTTCATGCCCTTGCCTTCCATCTCATTATTACAGATCTTAATTCACTGCCTGTATCCAGTTCCCACAAATAGTGGAGAACCACCCAAAACAGTACAGTGGTAGCTGCGGATCCAGCATTCCCTGAAGTGGACACCGAGGGTGTTAGTAGAGGTTGTCCCCCAGGATGTTGGAAGACATTAAGCAAAAAATGAAGAAAACCAATATTGCGCAAAATAAAAGGTCGAGTACATCTGGGAGACGTGGTGTCAAGCACAAACTGGAACTGGGGTCTTGGATGCGCAGGACTCTTCAGAGACTTGGATGCGATTGTGGATGTGACTCCACTCGGGAGAGGCTGTGGACAGGTGTTGGGCAATGCTGATTATGTAACACGTCTCCTTTCTACTTAAAGCAGTGCAGATCTAACTGAGAGGGAAGTGGGTTTCCCAGGCCGGGAAGGACCGGGGTGGCACATGTAGTTGCCACGTATTTACCATTTGGTAGGTTTGGTTGATGTGGAGGTCTAAGCGGTAGAACAGGTCAGGGAAGATGTCCTCCAGGGTCAGCCGGTGGCCATCCCTGGCCTGGAGGGGCGTGAAGGTCGGATGGACAATCATCTGAATGGATCTCACTGCAGGGATACAGGTCACATCAGGTGGCTTGATGGTAGCTGGGAAAGGGGAGCGAGAGGAAAGAAAAGAGAGATTGGAACCAGCCAGTAGTGCATGAGGCCGCCCTGGACCATCGGAAAGGACCGCTTTCCTGTTCCCCCCACACCAGCCCCAGCTCTGCGTGACCTCCCGGCTCATCAGCTGACCCCCAAACAGGCGAGAAAAGAGAAGTTCTGCAAGCAACCAGTGTTGGGGTTTAAGGATGCCAAAGGGGTGGCCAAGAGTGAGTAGGAAGATCCCAAGGAGAGGGACACTGGCCCCTGATCATGCCTTTGGCTCAGCCCCCTACATCCTGGGCCCTTCACCCCGCCTTGAGTCTGCCTGGAGCACTCTTCCCCCTAGCCTCCTGGTAGACAGCTTTAGGGACCGATGATGGCTCAACGACATGTTTGAGGTGCCCAGTGTTACTGATTCAGCTCCATGGGCAGGCCTACGAGTTTAGTCTTTCTTCAGACAGACTTTCTAAACAGCCAGATAACCTTGATTGGTTTACAGACCCCGTTGGCAATGGAATGAATGTAATGGTTCTTCTCTCCTCTAACATGTACATGTGCAAAAACCTTGCCCTTGATTTCAGGGACGCATGAGCCCCACTTCCCCTAAAGCTGATTCCTGAAAGCCCTCAAGGCTCCATTGACCTCCAAGATCAAACACATCCGGGCCAAAAGAATGTGTAAAACTGAAAAACTGAGGTAAACGTCTTCAAAGGGGAATTAGGGAAGTAAGTTAGGGTACCTGTACAGAATGGATCCTTTTTAAAAAAAAATGTATTTTTTAATTGATGTCAGAGAGGAAAGAAGAGGGAGAAAGAGATAGAAACATCAGTGATGACAGAGAACCATTGATTGGCTGCCTCCTGCACGCTTCCCACTGGGGATCAAGCCCACAACCTAGGCATGTGTCCTAACTGGGAATCAAACTGTGACCTCCCGGTTCATAGGTTGGCCCTTAACCACTGAGCAACACCAGGTCTACAATGGATCATTTTTAGCAGTGAAATATCATGCTATGAAAAAAGATCTAATGGGCAATAGCAAATAAATGCCCAGGATACCACTATATGAAAAGCAAACAGCCAGATTACAAAGGAGTAGATACAGTTGCTAGCAACTGCGGTTATGTTTAAATGTTCAGGTTATTGGGGGTTACTGCTATGTTTCTTTGTGTATTTCTATAATTGAACAAGACAAGAAAAGAATAAAAGAGCTTGTTTACTTTAATTTTTTATTTTCTTAAAAAAAACAAAACCCAACACACACCATGTGGTTGTGGAGTTAGTGAACATTGTCACCGGCTTCACTCGTGTGGGGAATTTGGCAATGCACATGCCCTCCTTCCTTCCTTCATTTATTCCTTCCTTCTCTCATCAGTTACAAACGGAGCATCTCTTATGCGCCAGGCACCATGCTAAAGCCTGGGACTACGGCGAATTCCACACCCACACGTGCCCTCACGGAGCTCTTGAGTCAGCGGTGGAGGCCGGTGACACACAGGTAGGCAAGTGGTGACCTTGTAAAATCAGGTTGGAGGCAGGGAGTGGGGATGCTCACAGAGGAGGGGATGTGGGAGCTGAGATCAGACTCAGGATTGGAACAGAGTCAAAGTCAGAGTGTGGGTTGGGGTCGGGGTTGAGGTGCTAAGTTCAGAGGCATGGGGTGTAGCCGAGAGAAGATGGAGATGGCTTGAACCAGGGGGTGTGGGATGGCGATGAGGATGCGCAACCACCCGAGGGATGTTCTCCATCGGGATGTCTTTCCTAAAAGCCACATCCCTAGCAGCCCTGCTCCCCACCCATGGAGGCAGAGCCCTTGTGTCGCCCCCCTCCCCCCCCCCAGCTCAATAAGATGGGCTCTACTCACTGTGTTGCAGTGAGCTGAACCGCTCTGTCATCTTGGTGGCTGACTGGCCTCCTGCGCCGGTGGCTGTCACCCTGGCGTAGTAGAGCTCCATGAGGCTGCTCGTCTCTGCGGTCAGGTTGCAGAATTTCCGGGTGATCTGCTGGCAGCCCTTCTTTGCCAGCCACTCTACCTCTCCGTACCTGCAGGCCAGGGAGGGGCTGAGCACACCTTCATGAATAGACCTGGTGTCAAGCCTGTGGTTTATTAAGCATGATAACGATATCTAATATTTACTTAGCATGTTCTGTGTTCCAGGCCTTTTATGTGGATGATTTGTTAGTCCTCACATCGATCCTGTGAGATTCAGACATTATTCTCGCTCCTTTTCAAATAAGGAAGCTGAGGCTTAGGAATAAATTATACCCAGGTGTTTGAAGCATGCCTGGGGTGGGGGCAGGATTTGAACCCAGCCAGTCTGAATCCACACTCTGGGCTCATTGTCACCATAATCCTTTGAGGCAGGCACTGCTACCCCACTTTACAGATGAGAGAACTGAGGCTCAGAGAGGGGGAGTGACTTGCCACAGGATGAAGTGGCAGGACCAGGAATGAAAGCTGGGTGTGTAGACCCCTGAGCCCATGCCAACCTGCCTTCCCTGTGGGGGACCGAGGGCATAGGTGCCAAGGGGTGGGCACAACTTTGTGCTGGCTTAGTCTCACCAATAATAATAAAATAATCATTTGTGGGGCACCAGTGCCCATGACTACCCACCATGATAATCATATGATGAAGGTACTATCGCTATTCTTACTTTATGGATGGGGAAACTGAGGCTTGGTGTGGTAACCCATTTGTCCAAGGTCATATAGGTGAGGGCTGGCATTCAAGCTAGACCCACACTTCTAACCATTATTTCATCCTCCCTCTGCAAAAGAATCAAAGAGCAGAGCTACATTGGGGGGTGTATCACCAGTCAGGGTGGGGGGTGAGGGGCAGGTGGAAAGGGGCGTTTTCTTGGAAGGGCTGGTTTCAGAGCAGAGTGCGAAGAGATCATGCTGGGAGGGAAGCCTACGTCTTATACTCGACGCTGTAGACTATATCTGGGCCGTTCTCCAGCCCGCTGTCCCAAGTCAGGATGTTTTCGAAGTTGCTGGACTGGAATGTCACGTGCTGAAGAAGATCCAAGGCGTCATCAGCAATGTGAGCTGCAGGAAGGGGAGCAGGGTGAGCAGAAGGGCCCGTGCACCCCGCACCCAGCACAAAGTGTCCAAAGAGGGGGAGTGAGAAACAGCACCCGCCCCCTCGCCCGACACTGTGCTCCCTGACCATCACTGCTCTCCTTCACTTCTTAGTGTCCTTTTTCTTGAGCTATCATGCACATTCCATAGAAGTCGCCATTTAAAGCGCACAGTCAGTGGCTTTTTAAAGTATATTACGAAACTGTGCAACCATTACCACTATTAAATGCCACCCATTGCCACTATCACATCACCCTGTGTCCGTCGGCAATCTACTCTCCATTCCTCCCCTATCCCGTGCGTAGGCTACCACTAACCCGCCTTCTATCTATGGATTTGCTAGTTGGACTTTTTATATAAATAGTTATACAGCATGTGGCCTTCGGGTCTGGCTTCTTTCACTTAGCACAATGTCTTCAAGATTCATCCACGCTGTAGCTTGAATGAGTGCTGAGTGACATGCCATTGTATGGCTGTACCATATTTTGTTTAGGCATTCATCAGTTGATGGATGTTTGTGTTGTTTCGGCTTTTTGGTTTTTGTAACTAACGCTGCTGTGAACATTCATATACACATTTTCAAATGGACATATGTGTTCAGTTCTCTTGGGTTTTCAGCTAGAAGTGGAATAGCTGGGTCATATGGTAACTCTTTGCTTAAGTTTTTGAAGAACTGCCAACCTGTTTTCCAAAGTGGCTGCACTATCTTACATTCCCACCAGCGACGTCTGAGTGGTCCAATTATTCCACATCCTTCCCAACACTTGTTATCTCTCACTCACTTCTTTTTTAAAAAAATACATTTCTTTATTTCTTTCAGAGAGAAAGGAAGACAGAGAGAGAGAGAGAAACATCAATGATAAGAGAGAATCATTGATTGGCTGCCTCCTGCACACCCCCCCTGGGGATCGAGCCCACAACCTGGGCATGTGCCCTTGGCCAGAATCAAACCTGGGACCCTTCAGTCCGCAGGCCAACACTCTATCCACTGAGCCAAACTGGCTAGGGCTCACTCACTTCTTTTTAAAAAAAATATTTTTATTGATTTCAGAGAGGAAGAGAGAGGGAGAGATAGAAACATAAATGAGGAGAAAGAATCATTGATCGGTTGCCTCCTGCACACCTCCTACTGGGATTAAGCCCACAACCCTGGCATGTGCCCTGACTGGGAATCAAACTCAGGATACTTTGGTCCGCAGGCTGATGCTCTATCCACTGAGCCAAACTGACTAGGGTGCTCTCATATGCTTCATAACACCACCTGAAGTTGGTATCCACACTCATATTTTAGAGATAGTCAACTAAGATGTCTAAGAAGTAATTACTGCCAAAGTCAGTAATTTTAATCAAACATAAAGAAAATGTTTGTAAATTCCTGCTTCTCTGCTACCCAAACCAATCCCTGTCCACCTACTATGTGCCTTCTTAGGAAGGCAAAGGCTCTGCTTGAGGTCAAAACAGAATGTGGCTTCCAGTGGGGTGGTAAGGTCAAGGGCAGGAGAGAGAGAGGTTGGGATTTGAGAGAAGACCAAGGTCTGTTGGCGAGTGGTGGGGGGTGGGGGAATGGGGGGGAGGGTTAGCCTCCCGTAGTGAAGGGGTAGGGTCTGCAGTGGGAAGATGGCTTGTTGGGGTCAGTATCCTGTGGGCTGTGTGGGTTGAGGGAAGGCAGGTGGCTGAGGCTGGGACATGCTCAGGAGGCAATGGCCCTGGTTGGGTGGAGTTCCTACCGCTCAGGAGCGAACTGAAGTTGGCTCCCTGAAATGGGGTGGCTGGACCTTGGCCAGGCCCCCTCTTTCAGGAGGTGTCAAGGGCTTACAAGTCCTCCCCTCTCCTCCCACCCAGACTCATTTCTCTTTCTCCTCACATGCATCCGTCCTCATGTCTACACTTCCCGGATGAAAGTCTACATTGTGAAATCCCGAGAAAACGTGTGTTGCAGAGACCTACAAACTGTAGACTTTATAAAAGAAAGTTTGCACATTTTTATGAATAAATAATTTTATGTCAACCAGATGGGAAGCTGAGGAAAAACAATCAAACAAACGCAATTCAACATGCTTTGAAATCAGCCCGAGAAAGCTGGGGTGAGCGAACCCAGGTCCCCTGAGTGACCCCCAGGGACTGCTTCCACTGAGTTCCCTGTCTTAAAGGACCAGAATGGGTGGGGGTCTAAAGGAACAAGTCTTGGTGTCTCTTGAAGATGCCTGTCTTCCTAGCTCATCAAAGCCCCAGGATGTTGGGCCTGGTGTGATGGCAGGGAGAGAAGAGACTGGAGGGGCCGGGGCAGCAGCTGGAAACACTGTGGGTCCGGTCAGCACTGGCCAGGAAGCTATGGCCCTTCATGGGCTCATCCTGCTCTTGCACCGCAAGGCCTTGCCCGGGCCATCTCCCCCTCTCCAGCAAGGACTATGCTTTTACTTCCTCAGAAAGTTCCCTGAATTTTATTAAGCTTCTTAGAAAGCAGACACAACCTAGGATCTCACGCATCTGCCAGGAGCTTCTCCTTAATAATGAATCAAAACATCCGCCAGCCCCGCCGGCAGCTCGGTTGGCGGGAGAGTCGTCCTGTGCACCGAAAAAGGTTGCAGGTTCAATTCCCAGTCACGGCACAGACTTAGGTTGTGGGGTTTGATCCCCGGTTGAGGCACATATGGGAGGCAGCCAATCAATGCTTCTCTCTCACATTGAGGCTTTTCTCTCTCCCTCTCCCTTCTTCTCTCTCTCAAATCAATGAAAACATTTCCTTGGGTGAGAATAATAATAATAAAAAAATTCATCTAATTGTATTTGAAAACGATGCCCTCTCATGCCCTTTGGGGAGGGCCAGGAAACTCTTCATGCTGAACACTTGGCCACTTGGGAGAAAATGCCCTTTCAGGTCTAGCAAGAAGGACTGGAAGAGGCCCCCTGGGGTGTGGAGGCAGCAGGGGTTTGCCCACCCCGTCGCAGTGTGCAGCTCAGTCCCAGCAGAGAGGAAACTGAAACTGGCTGTCCTGGGGCAGGCAAGGTGCAGGGAGATGCCCCTGCGCACTGGCACCTGGGGCAGGTGGGGCCACAGGGCGATGGGCACTCACCGGCCAGGGATCCCGCAGCCAGGATGGTCAGTAGTGTCCTCATCGGGCCGCCGGGCACACAACCCTCTTGGCCTCCCCTCCGGGCCAAGCACCGGGCGGGCGAGGGAGGCTGGGAAGCTTTGCCGCCTTGGCAGCTGGCTCCACCCGGGCTCAGGGCTCAGGGCTCAGGGCGGGGCCAGCAGGGGAGGGACCAGAGCCGTGGGGCGCGGGTACAAAGGTGCCTGGTGTGGGTGCTTGGGAATTCCAAGTCCTGGGTGGGAGTGAAGGGAGTTCCTTTCCTAGATGCAGAAAGCAGCAGTAGTGACGAGCCAGCCTGTTTATCTGGTCTGGTGGCTGATTCATCCCAAGGCTCTTCAGTAGTTATCGGGGAGCTGGGAGGCAGGAGAGGCAAAGAGGATCCACGATGTACATATAGCCTTATCAGAGAGCAATTTGGCACCGTGTCACAAAAGCCTGGAGCGCGTGCATGTTGCCCCAGTAGTTCCATCCCCAGGGGATTTCCCTGAGGAAAAGAACTGGATCAGGGAGCAGAAAACATATTCCAGAATGTTCCTTGTGGCAAAGGAAAACCTAAGATTCCTTGGCTTTGCTCTGGCAGGAGGCGGTAGAGGCTGTCCGCTGCTCCCCTGAAAGCAAGTCCCCATGCTGGAGGGTGGGATGCGGAGAGCCTTCCTCCTCGGGGGCTGCTGGCACTTGAGCCTTTAAGGTCTGGGATCTGCTGGAGATTGGGGAAGAAAGTACGAATCTCAAACTTCAGCGACTGTCTGTTGTGCTAAAGCTGGGGGCCAGATTCCTGAGTGGGCCTTTCATTTGGGACAATGAAGATTCAAACTGCTCACCCAGACCATCATTCTCCCAGGAGCTGTCCCCATAGGGATTAGCGTGAAGCTCGTTGGGATGGGTGTTTAGGAAATATCTTCTTCTCACTGGA
Source organism: Murina feae (assembly GCA_004026665.1). Lineage (NCBI taxonomy): Eukaryota > Metazoa > Chordata > Mammalia > Chiroptera > Vespertilionidae > Murina > Murina feae. The sequence continues at coordinate 22,316 of PVJC01020668.1, forward strand.
CCTCAGGGGACATTGAAGGGGCCTGACTGTGGTTAGGGTGGACATGGCCATAGCTCTCTGGCCCTGGGGTGGGCTTGACTGACAGCAGGGCCCTGGCGGGTTGAGGCCAGTAGCAGGAGAGCTGGCTCCTAAGGCCTGCCTTTCGGATGTATAGGCCGTGATAGCCGGTGATCGGTATTAAGTTTTCCTTTTCTGTGCTGCAATTGCTTTCTATCAGCCCTCAGTATTCGGTAAAGTTTGTTTGACAAAACAGCCAAATTTGAGCTGTGCTTTGGGAGAACTGAGGGTTGGCTTGCGCCAGTCACGTCCTGTAATTGTAGGAAACTACATTTCCCAGACTCCTTTGTCAATGGCTTCCTGATAGGTTTGACCAATGGGACACGTGAAAGAGCTGGAGACGAGAAGTCAGGGTCCTTCTTCCCCTCTTTCTTTGCTTTGAGTGGCATCCCCAGCAATGGCTGTGTGTCCTCTGCAGCTCCGGCTCCTTCCAGCCAGGCAGCCACCAACGTCTTTCCTTCAGGTGACCAGCTCCTGGTCACAACATCTCTCTCCCCCCTCTCCCCCAATTTTGCCCTTTAGCTCCAAGGGTGGAGCAATTTCCTCCTTGGTTCATCAGCTCTCCCATCATCTGGGTAACCAACTCCCTCGTATTAAAGTCCCTGGGTTTGGAAGACTTGAGAGGTTTCTGTGCTTCTGAATTGACCATGATGGATGCAGGGCCTTTGATGGCTTTAGGACAAGGTGTGTGGGAGATCATGGCCAGAGAAACAGGTTACAAAGGGAGAGCAACAGTCGACAGAGCCACGCTGGCTGTCTGGCAGAGAGGACAGATTTGTGGGACATGAAACCATCCTCAGGGACTCTCAGAAGCACGAGGAGGGAGGAACTTGATGGTAGAACCAGCCTTCCAGTCGTCCTGAGGGACCGTGGTTACGTAGGAATGAATAGGAAGGGGGACACCTGAATTGTTAAAGAATTTGGGGATACACAGACTTCATTCCTTTTTAAAAAAAATATATTTTTATTGATTTCAGAAAGGAAGGAAGAGGGAGAGAGAGAAACATTAGTGATGAGAGAGAATCATCGATCAACTGCCTCCTGCACGCCCCCCACTGGGGATCGAGCCTGAAACCTGGGCATGTGCCCTTGACTGGAATCGAACCTGGGACCCTTCAGCCCGCAGGCTGACGCTTTCCACTGAGCCACACCAGGTAGGGCCAGACTTCATTTCTATTAGTAAAAACACAAAACCAGTCTCCATGTCCAGCAACAGGGGTTTGGCTAAATGAATAGTGGTCTGTCCATCCAATGCGAGATGAATACAGCCTTCACAGTAACTCGGGAGAAAAGTGTCCTGCGGCCTGGTAAACATTCACCTCATTTGGCCAAATGGCAGGAAGTGTGGCATAGATTACATGTAGTGCACGCCTGGTTAAAACACGTACTTGCACACGTAGAGAGAAAAGTCTTGAAAGACCTAATATGAACATATCAATGGAGTTGTCTCTGGGTGGTAATAGAATTGCAGGGGATTTTTATTTCCTTTCCGTGGCTCATCTGCATTTTCTAAAGTTTTTCTAGGAAATATTTTGTATTAAGGAAAAGCAGGATCAATACAAACAGGCATCGAAGAAGAGCCTTTGTGACGTGTACAATTATTTGGTCTCTGAGCTGTTCACCAGAAACCAATACAAAATAACATGGAAGCCCTAGCTGGTTTTGCTCAGTGGTTAGAGCGTTGGCCTGCAGACTGAAGTGTCCTGGGTTTGATTGGGATCATGGGAACATGCCTGGATTGTTGGCTTGATCCCCAGTAGGGGGTGTGCAGGAGGCAGCCAATCAATGATTCTCTTTCATCGTTGATGTTTCCATCTCTCTCTCCCTCTCCCTTCCACTCTGAAATCAATGGGAAAAAAAAATATATATATATACTAGGGGCCCGGTGCACAAAAATTTGTGCACTCGGGGGGTGGGGATCCCTCAGCCCAGCCTGTGCCCTCTTGCAGTCTGGGACACCTCGGGGGGGATGTCCACCTGCTGGCATGCCTGGCCAGCCTGGGTGAGGGGCTGAGAGCAATTTTCAGGCTGCCCACAGCCCCTTCAGGGTTCGTGCACTGGGGGGTGGGAAGGCTGGTGAGTGCAGGCCTGGACGTTTCCCACCAGAGGGCCCATGATCGCACACGCCTGGTGGGCCCCCACCGCTGAGGGGACACACCTGGCGCAGAGTTGGGTGGCAAGCCAGGGGCGGACGCTGGTGCAGAATCCCTCGGTGGGGCCCTGCTGCTGAGCAAACACACCCGGGGTGGAGCTGGGCAGTGAACTGACTTCGGATTCTCCGCACTGTGCAGCAGATGCTCCCGCACGCCCTGTGGAGGCCCCCGGGGGGCGGATGAAGGTAGCGGACCCTGGACGGGTGTTCCTGGACACCCTGCAGAGGCCCCCAGGGCAGAGCCAGGCAATGGACCCAGGATGGCTGCTCCTGCACACCCTGCAGAGGCCCCGGGGAGGCCCCCCAGGAGGTGGAGCCAGGCAGTGGACCCGGGACAGGTGCTCCTGGACACTCCTCGGAGGCTCCCGGGGGTGGAGCTAGGCAGCAGACCCAGGACAGCTGCTCCTGGATGCCCCGAGGAGGCCCCAGGCCAGACCCCCCCACCCACTGAGCTGACACACCTGGCACAGCTATGCCGGCCAGCTGTGGAGGCTCCCAGTGCAGAGCCACTCTGCCAGCCTCCATCTTGGCTGGGTTAATTTGCATACAGCCGCTCTGATTGGCTGGTGGGCGTGGCTGTGAGCAGAGGCTCAGCCAGCCTAGGCAGGCAGTTGCAACAGAAGCCTTTGGTTTGCTCTAGCTCCATGGCTGTTGGCCGGGTTAATTTGCATACAGCCGCTCTGATTGGCTGGTGGTAACGCTCAATTTGCATGTTTCTCTTTTATTATATTAGAATACTAGAGGCCTGGTGCACAAAAATTTGTGCACTAGGGGGGGTCCCTGAGCCCGGCCTGTGCCCTCTTACATTCTGAGAATGCTCGGGGGATGTCCACCTGCTGGCTTAGGCCTGCTACCCAGGTCATTGGGCCTAAGCTGGTAGTCAGACATCCCTCTGGCAGCCCAGGAGCCCTTGGTGGATGTCCACTTGCCAGCAGGGAGCAGGCCTAAGCTGCAGTCGGACATCCTTAGTGCTGTTGAGGAGGCAGGAGAGGCTCCCACCACCACTGCTGTACTGGCAGCCGTCAACCTGGCTTGTTGCTGAGCAAAGCTCCCCCTGTGGGAGTGCACTGACCATCAGGGGCAGCTCCTGTATTGAGCGTCTGCCCCCTGGTGGTCAGTGTGTGTCACAGTGCCCAGTCATTCCCAGTCATTCTGCTATTAGGGTCAATTTGCATATTACCCTTTTATTATATAGGATAGAGGCCTGGGGCATGGGTGGGGACTGGCTGGTTTGCCCTGAAGGGTATCCCAGATCAGGGTGGGTGTCCTTCTGGGGTTCCTGGCCAGCTTGGGTGAGGGGCTGAGGGCCATTTTCAGACTGGTCACACCCTCTTCAGGGTAGGGGTCCCTGCTGGGGTGCCTGGCCAGCCTGGGTGAGGGGCTGATGGCTGTTGCAGGCTGGCCGCAGCTCCCAGCCACCCAAACTCCCAGCAAGGCTGTCTGGAAGCAGGTCTCTGGGGTTTATTTATCTTCTATAATTGAAACTTTGCTGCCTTGAGCGAAGGCCACAGCCTGCCTAGGCAGGCAGCTTCCTCCATCTCTGGGGCAATGAAGCCTCCTGTTTGCTCTAGCTCTGTGGCTGCCGGCCGCCATCTTGGTTGGGTTAATTTGCATATAGTCACTCTGATTGACTGGTGGGCATGGCTTGGGATGTAGCGAAGTGACACAATTAGCATATTACTCTTTTATTCGATTAGATAAAAAATAACATTGAATGTGAACTGTAATAAAAAAATAAAAAGTGCCTTTTCATGGGCTGCACCCTGCTCCTGGAATGCCATTTCCTCTCCCTTAGCCAAACTCTCTCTCCTTTGAAGTCCCCGGGGATGGGTTTTCTTGCTACAAGGTGCTGTGACAACTCCAGCCACCACACTGTCACTTTAAACATTCTTCTAGAACTCTACCACACTCCCCCTCTTCCCCCATCATTAGTTATGGGGACAAAGTATATGACTTGCTTTCCTTGACATCTCAGCACCCATCACGAGCTGACACAGAGCAGGGACCCAGTAATGTTTGTTGACTGGATGAGTGAGCTGGGTGAGCTGGTCAGCTTCCGTCTTGGCTGTGGAACAACCCTAAGCTGTAGAAAAGGCACATCCTAAAACGACAGATGCTCAGGAATGTGACCTGCTCCCGTCCCTTCTTTCAACACCCAGGGACTCCAGAACCTGTTCTGCAGAAGCAGGAACATCACTAGACTGTGGGGTGTGCTTTAGGGGAGGGGGTTAGCTCTGCTGTCTCTGTGGTCGTGGCCCAGCAGTGAGAGAGCTGAAGGGGGTCCCTGGTCGTTCACGGGTGGGAAGAGAAGGAACGAAGCTTTGGCAGCCACCCCATAGCCTCTTTCTGGAGAAAAGCCTGAGAAGCGGGCTCACTCTGGAGTCTCTGAGCCTGGGCTGGGTCAGTCAGGGACACTGACTTGGTCGCTCCAGGTTGGGGTTCTAGGTCTTGTTCTTACCCTGCACCTGACTCCAGGTGACCTTGAATAGGTCTTGTCCCCTCTCTGGGCCTTGGTTTCTCTGTCTGAAAAGGCAGCTTGGCCTAGACGTCCTCTAAGGGCCCTTGGAACTTGCATGACCTCTGCTTCTATGTCACTTGGGATTGAAAAACCTCCCCTGACGTCACGGAGTTCCCTTCATGGCTGTTGTCAACAACACAAACAAACGCGCTCAGCAGTTACTGCCTCTGCGTATAACTTCAGCTCTCTCTCAGGGAAAGAATTCTTGAAGCTTGTTACATGCTTATAAGACCACTAGAGACCTGGTGCATGGATTCCTGCACTGGTGGAGTCCCTAGGCCTGGTGTGTGGTGATCAGGCTGAAACTGGCTCTCCAACATCCCCCGAGGAGTCCTGGATTGCGAGAGAGAGGTTCTCGGGTGACACATCCTAGAATCGGGCTCCCTCTTCTCTGGTTCCTGATGTATCACCTGAGAACCACAGCTGCCAAGTCACCGTAGCTCAGCAGCTCCTGTGTTGAGCATCTGTCCCCTGGTGGTCAGTGTGTGTCATAGCTACCGGCCGGCCAGTCACTTAGGCTTTTATATATTTAGATGCTTCATAAAAACATTAAGAAGGTCCCCATCTCATGCCAGGATTGGGGGAGCCATTTCATAGGGCCCCTGGGAGCCAGGAAGTGGGCAGACAGACCCAGCTTTGAATCATAGCTCTGCCACTTGTCCACAGTGTGTAGGTCACTTAACCTTTCACTCTCAGCTTTCTCATCCACAAAAGGGAAGTAATCGTCCGCTCAGGGCTTCTGGGAGGGTTAAATTAGCTGATGTGTCGGAGGACACTTCCTGTTACAACACGAGGACAAGGACGAGGACCAAAAAAGGTCACTTGAAAACTTTGCAAAACCCCAGACTCCTGGGTGTGGGGATGGGGACAGTGGGAGGGGGCAATGACGACAGTGATAAATGTTCCCTTCTAAGTTCCAGTCGACATGAGTGTCTGAGGCAGAATTCAGGGACAGAGGAGTGCGGGCAGGACCTCCAGTTTAGGCTGGAGGTTGGATAAGGGTTATTCAGAGGAGGGGCATCCCATGAGACCTCAGAGATGGGTGTGGGGGTGGGATTCTGAGCCCCGTTGGAATCTGCCTTCCAAGATGATCCATTTAGTGGCCTGAGGCTTGGGGAGAGGGCACACAAAGCAACCCCCCCCATGAGACTCACCCTGAAGGCGGTGACTTCTGGAGGGGGCCTCCCACCACCAGCTGGCAGTTTTTCCCACCACAAGAGTGTGCCCTGAGACATTCCTACCTGGGATCACCGCTTCTGCAAACCCACTAGAGAGGAGGGAGCGGGGGGATGGGGAGGGGGAGACTTGACAATCCATAGGGAGCTGTCATCTCTGTATCCTGTGTCATCACGTGACAAGAGGTGTGGCTCCCTGGGCTGGAATGGGTCCTGGTGCCAACCAGTATCTCTTGAGTAATTGACTCATGGAGCTGACTCACCCATTTAAATATAGATGTAACTTCTGGCCTGTTTCTCCCCCTGCCCCCCACCTTTTATCATATTATGCATACAGGAATGAACTCAAGGAAGAGGTAAGCAAGCAGCCATTGACCGAGTGCTAAATCAGACGGGAAACGGTTACATCAGGGGATTAGGTGTGTCCCACTTCTGCCCCCACCCTCACCATCTCCTCCCTGAGCAGCACTGAGCCCCTCACCATGGACCAGCAGCTGGGCTGAGGAAGAGCGGTCATCCACACGCAACAGGAATTTGAGAGCTGGGATGGGATCACCTCATGCAAGATCTCTGGCCCTCTTCTAGCTCCAGTTAGTCATATAGCAATGTGGGTTAGCCAAGGCCAGCTCCTTAGGACTCCGATTCACAGTTCATTCACCCCTCCCTCCCTCCCTCCCACCCTCCCATTTCCTTCCCTCCCTTCCATCTCCCTCCCTTCCATCTCGCTCCCT
>PVJC01020669.1:0-11984 GCA_004026665.1 Murina feae
GAGGGACCCCCCCTTTCTCTCCCCCGCTCCCCCCCCCCCAGAGTGCACAAATTTTTGTGCACCGGGCTTCTAGTTAATAATAAAACAGAATAAACCAAGGCCTGAGGAAGTGGTTTGATTGGTGGTAGTGGTAGCATAGTTTGTCCTATAGACCAAGATTTAACACATTTTACCCCGAATTGGGCTGCTTATAATATACTCAGTAGTTAGGAATTTGGGGAGCCAGTGTGGCTTGAGGAATTTGCTGCACCAGGGTTACAGGGAGGGGCTGGAAGTAGGAGTGTGTTGTGGATTTCTGGGTCCCGGTAAGGACAGAGAAAATCTCCTCCAGGTACCAGCCTAGGGTTCAGATGACACTTATAAAAAGGCAGAATAAGAATTGTTAAAAAGATGAAAATACTGATAATTTAGAAATAGCAGAGTATGTTACTTAGCTGGCACTCACGTCTTCCCAGGACTCCTTTGAAAGAGAAGTTTCAGGCCCTTAGAAGCTCACATGAGTAGAAATTTGGTGATTTCGCTGATGGTAATGCAGCTTCGGCTCCCTCTTGCGCTGGCATTCAAAGCTCACTGGAGATAGATGAATCTAGGTGTCGATACTGCCGACCTGTTAGGAGACTTAAAGATGGTGCCTGTAAAAGGGCTTTTCGAGTTGTTCAAAGGCCTGCCCAGATAGATGAGGGCTATTCCCGAAAGCTCTGGGGCAGTATTGTCCATATTAGCTGATGGCTTTGATTCTCAACTAGTCCTCTCCTCTATTAGGCTCTTGTAAGGAATGTCAAGGTTTCAATAAACCTTGGGCTTCTAGAATAGACGGCCTATTAGAGCATTGAGTCCTTCTAGAGCCTCAGGGTTGAGAGGATGGTGTTTCTGATGTGATGTGGTGGTGAGTGCATAGTTCACCTGTCCATCTTGTCTGTGACTGCCTGCGGACAGGGTGGGTCACTTATACAAGGATGGCAGGCATCCTTGCACGTTTTTTAATTTTTTTAATATTTTTTCAGCTGGGAAGCGTGTTTTCTACACTACAAAAAGTCCATTACGATGCATCCTCAAGAATTGGGATAAGTTTGACACACAAACCTTAAAAAGAAAATGCCTGATTTCTTTCTGCACTATAGAAGGTCTCAAATTTAGTCAAACAAAGCCTATTAACTACTCTAAATTAACCAGCATTAATCAAGGGGATAACAAAAGCCCCTCGGCCCTTTTGGAAAGCTTAAGAAGGCTTTTGGAAAGGTGAGCCATTTCTCATAAAGTAAGGGATGCTCCTGGGACATTTTCTGTACCCCTGGAGAGGAAAGGCTAGTTCAAGGGGAGGCACCCCGCCTGACTTCAAGTGGCCTTTGGCCTGAGCCCACCTCTTCATGGATGCTGTAGACTGAGCCTGAGATGGTTTTTCTTTGAAAAATGGCGAAAATGACACAAGGAGAATGCAAGACAATCGGGCAAGCCACATGGCCAAAATGCTCCACTGGAAAATGCTAAGGTTCTGGGGAGGGCCAGTCCCAAACCTGGGACAAGAGACATTGCTTTTAATGGAATGCCCTGCGGAGTGAACGTACTTGTAAAGATTGTGTATGAGAGTGTTTCTGTTAATGTTTCATGGTGTTTGAGTCAGTCTGTCTAAAGATGGGGAACATCCCAATTTGTGGGGCTCAGCTGCTTGTGGACAGGAGGAACACGTGGCAGGGTTTGAATCCTGAGGGTCTGTTTGTCTGCTGTGACCTACCCAAGTTGGTAGCTTGGTTTGCTCTTTGCTGTCTTTATGAAGACAGAAAGCACTCTGCCTCTGCTCCAGGCAGGCTTCATGTCACTCAGAACAAAAGGTTGTTCTGCTAGGTTAATATTTAAGATTTGGAAGCTAATTTGAAAGTGTAAATTTGTGATGTGAGGCTTTCTGCAGGATCAGGAAGGCATGGGAAAGGAATAACTTACCCCAGCTGCACCCTAAAGTCTGAGAAAAGGATCTCTTTCCTGGCTTCCCAGACACACCTGTAACGGCTACAGCCTATGAGGATGGTTTACCAGGGTTTGGGAGGAGCCCAGAGGAGGGGGCTCCAGCATCGAGCAGGAAATGAACTTCCTTGCCTCTTCACTGCAGGCTTCCCCGGGGCTCCTGGCTGGAGCTGGCAGTCCTCTGATGAGCTGGATTGAGAGGCCCCATGCCCCATCAGTCCTGCTGGGCCAACTGGTCATCAGCCCCGCCCGAAGGGACCTCAGTCTCCAGGGGCAGTCTGACTTCCAGTGGTTTCCTTCACAGGCAGGACAGGGCTTCAGGAGTCCACCACACCCCCCGGGCAACTCTGGCGCTAAAGTCCAGGTTCTGTCCAGAGTTGTAGCAGGTGACCAGGACTGGCCGTTACACTCCGGGCTCTGAGCCGGGGTTCTTGTCTTGCAGAAGCGTGGCACTAAGAACCGTGGCTTGAGCCTGGCTTCCCGTTTCTCCTTTTCCCCCATTCTGGTCACTATTATAGAACACAGACGTGGTAACTTTCAGGAGATTTTCAAAGTACTCTCAGGACCAATAGCCAATTCTTGCAACCAAACTCCTGATATCTGGGGTAGCCTGAGGGAGAAATTGGTCCTTTAAAATCAGTTGTCCCAATTCTGAATCTTTGGTAATGTTGGTACGCTTAACCAAAAGCCTTTCCAAATTTCAAATGGGCTGGGAAATAAAATCTGGCGACAATGAGACTTTTTAGAATGTTCCCAAGAGTGTGCAACCATTTACAGAGTCACAATGAAGGAGAGAGGCAAGTTACCGAGTAATTATTGAGACAACTTAACAGCTATGTCTGGCTCTAATGCTGAATTCTCTGAAAAGGGGTGGCAAACAGTTAGCTGGCTCTCCTTTCTTAACTCTCGCCTAGGAATTGTTTTCCCAGGACCCTTATCATAAAGGCCTGCACTTAGGATCTGCAGCTTAGTGGGTCCTGGACCGCGGAGGCGGTGGTCTTGGCTGGATGCTATTTGACCTGACCGAGGTAGAAAGCAGAAGAAAAGGCAGATGATTCTCCAATTAAAACCTGCTTGGGATATGGGCCAGGGGAGTGGACGTATGTAGTGGGTCAGAAATGTACTTTTTTGGAACCGTGATCCGGTTTCTCTCCCAGCTGTCTAAGACAGCCCCAAGGACGCGGGATGCTGGGTGACCAACCCTTGCATGCATCCCCTAGACGGGTCAGAATTTAATTACATGTGTTGTGAAAACCCTACTGAGGCGGTCTGCACCCATGGAGGGATTCTCTCCCAGCACCTCTGCCTTGGCTCTTATGTAAGAACATCTGAGAATCCCCGATGGGATCAAAAAGAGGGAATTGCCTCTTTTTGATCTTCAGAGCTGGGCAGAGATCCAAGCACTCATCTATCTAGTTGATGGCTGGGCTTTCACTTGGGACTGGCGGAAGCCTAAGGCTCTAACCCGACCCGGCATCAGTTTATCCTTCCATGGGAGACTTTCTTCTAGCGGCAGTCACCCTAGCAGCTTTACTTGACTGGTCCATGCCTGAAAGCAGGAGAGAGAGAGAGAGAGAGAGAGAGAGAGAGAGAGAGAGAGAGAGAGAGAGAGAGAGAGAGAGAGAGAGAGAGAGAGAATATGCCTGCCTTTTAGACGGCAATCAAGTTTAAATTACTGGGGGGCGGCCTTCTGCCTCCGAAATCATACCAGAGACAGAATCCGTGGCTACTCACCATTCGACGTGAAGGCGGTTGACTGACTGAGGGGAAAATCCCCGGCTAATGCACCATTTGATGCCGAATTTTTGGACTGGAACCCGGACTCTTTGTCCACCAGAATGGAAGGATGAGTCCACGGACAGAAATTGGTATAGCAAAGATGGAGATTTATTCAAGAACAAGTACAGACTCCCACGTAGGGAGGGGGAAGAGCCACAGAACTAACTCCTGTGCCGGGAGGGTAAGGGTCCCACTGAGCCCCTCTTCTCTATGACTTATAAAGGCTGCAGTTCCTGGGTCCTGACATCCCCTCTGATTGGTCAATATCCCCCTTCCAATGGGTTACTATGGTGATTCCTAAGGCCCTCCTCCCTCAGAGTCCTTCCATTCCCCTGGGCTTTCTTCTTGTCCACCTGAATGAATGAAGGGCTTCCTTCTCTTTATTTTGTGACTATAGACCTCTCCTGGCTACTTCCAGCTCCCTGTCTTATGGAAATGCCACTGTTGCTGCCCCCTTGTCTTATGGAGATGTACCTTCTCCCAGTCTTCGGCCCCCCGCTTTTCCAAGGACCCCAATTCTAAAGATCCCTCAGCCTGCCTCTGTCCCCCCAAATTCCTGCTTCAACAGCAGGGCTGGCAGGGCCCCTGCAGGTGGGACAGGCCTCCAGGCCTGGGTCTGGGCATCCGAGGAGGGTGAGCCCGGCGGGTGCTGCCTGCACAGCGCGGGCAGTCCCGGAGGCGGGATCCGGTACCGCCCACGGGGCGGAGGGTCCGGAAGCGGGTCAGGACCTGGGGTTACACCCAACGGATCGGACCGGTCTAGACCCCAGCGAACACGGTGGGCTGTCCTGGGCGGGGCGGGGCGGGGTCAGAGGTCGCAAGTCTGGGGTGCATCCGGCTGGCCGCCAAGAGTCGGGGGTCGGGGCCGCCGTCACCTTGAGCAGCAGGACGAACTGAAGAGGCGGCGGGAGGCGGCGGAAGAGCCGCGAGGGGGTGACTGCCGTCTCGGCGGAGCACGTGGGTGAGCGGGTTGGGGTTCAGGCTGGGGGTGCGGGGCCCGCGCGCCGGGCAGGGCCGTTGGGTCGCGATGTACCGCCCAGCGGCGCGCCCAACCGGCCCGCGGGTCCCCGAGGGCGCCTCCCGGCCGCCACCGGCCCTTCTCCGCCCGGGGAGGCAGTGGGAGGAGTGGAGGGGGGGCCTCGGCGGCCCCGCTCTCTGGCTCTCGCGCGCGGACGGCGGGGCTGCGTGTGCCCTGTGGTTTGCATGCTCCACCCACAATACCCCGCGGCTGCTAGGACGTGCTTGGGCGGAAAAACTAGTCAATATAGGAGGTACTGGCGTGATCGAAGACACCTGACGTCAGCGCCGCGATAGGAGATGTTGTGTGACGCGGCGCGGTAAGAAACCAGAAGAAAAGGAAGCGTAACATATGTCGCTCTAACTGTAAAAGCAATGAAACTGGTCGCCTTTAAATAGCGAGAGGAGGCCGAGTGCTGCCGTGCTCGCAAGTCTCCGCGGGCGCCCGGCGGCCGTGGTGCTTTAAAATCTCACAGGCCGTATTGGCCAGGTGACGGGCTGATTGCGTCGCGCGTTGTCGTGGTGTCCCGCCTCTACCCTCACTGCTTGATTTGGAGTGATGGCCATGTCCCGGCGTGAGGGGAGAGTGGTTTGCCGAGCCAGCTTTTGTTTCTTTTGTTTTTATTTCTGCCCAGCAGCACGAGTGGGCACACAGACCCACACCTGCGGAGCCGAAAGTCCTGCCCTTCCCGTGCTCTGCATGGTGCCTGCACTCAGTAGGTGCTCAAAAATGCGCTCTCTTGGAATTATTATGGAGGCACCCCTGCCCCGCAACCCCCATCACTTGTTCACTTGTTAGTGGCGAAGGGGGATAAATACTTTCTTCCAGTGGAGAGGCCAGGCCCACTTTATCCCCTTGCCCTGGGAGCAGACCCAGCCGCGCTGTGGGTCTCGGATTTGGCCAGCAAGGCCCAACGCGCATGGGCTCCTGCCTGGCCAAGAAGCAGAGAGTTACACTCAGCTTATGTTAGTCATATAGCCTCCCTTCAAATAGCCCCACGGCCGGCGGCTGCTACATCCAGCAGTGCAGCTAGAGCTCGCTCCCACCTAATAGGTGCCCGAGACCCACGAAGCCAGTGCCACTTCACCGCCAGGGAGAACTGCGGCCGGCCTCTGGGCAGCGCCTGGCCGCCTTGGAGAGTCGCCACCAAGAAAAACAAGTGGGGAAGGCGGTTCTAACCCTGAACCACAGGAGATGGAGGAGGGTTGAATGCCTCGCTGTCCTGGGAACAGCAGGGAAGTTAGAAGCGGGGCTGGATTTCCCAGGATGCTGGGGGGCAGTGTGTAGGTGGGGGCCTGGGGTGGAGCTGGTTTGGGGCATGTTGAGAGTGAAACTGGGACTTGGAGAGGGGGCACTGAGCAGATGACCCTCCAGCAGGGGCTGGAAGGAGGACAGGGCAGGAACTGGGTGGAGAATGTCGGGCAGAGGATGTAGCTGGAGCAAAGGCCCTGCGGCAGAGCAAGGAGAAGGCCGCTGCCCCGACAGAGCAGGTGGCCTGGAGGACACCTGGTTGAGGGTCAGTGGGGATCTGTGGCGCATTGTGAGCAAGAGAGGGTCCTGACCCGAGTGAAGGCTGAGATTGTTCCCTTTGTGGTTTCTGCTGCGTCTGCTTGTGTTGTCTGAAGTGTCCGGGAGCACATGATGCCTTCTTGCAGAGAGCAGCGGGGAGCGCCTGAGCCCCCGGAGGCGCCCAAAGCCTCTGCTGAAGGCCCAGTCCTGGGTCCCACCCTGGCCCTCTCTCTGCAGGGAGAGGATTGCCATAGAAGTGGCCGCTGGAAAGGGGCGCCAGGCCCATCTGCTCCTGCAGCCCGCTGTGCCACACACCACGACCCCGGGGCTCTGGTCGCTCAGACTGAGGCCTGCAGGCCCTGCACCCTCATCCCAGCTCCTGATGGGAGAGTGATACTAACTGGCATCCGCCAGGGGGCCTCCCCACACCCGGGGCGGGAGCCGGGAGGGCCGAGGGAGAGCAACAGGCCTTTGGTCTCACTGTCACCGCCGCTGAACACGCTGGAGGAAGGCGAGGGGAGAGGTGGCCCGCTGAGACGTCAGGGCGCGCGAGGGCTTGTGGTGTGTCCCCCCGGGTTCTTCTGGAACCGTCTTCCCCAACACAGGCCTCCAAAGGAACGCGTCCCCGCCCCTGGCAGAGGGGAGAGCTGACTCACAGCAGGCGGCGCGCGTACGGATTACTTTTTATTTCACTGGGACGGTGGGGAGGACACCAACATGTAGGACGGACTCGAAGCCAACAGGTGACTGTACTGGCAGCTAATTGGGTGATTTTGTGAAAATAAGGATGCGCCTGTTCAGAGCACTCGGTCCCCCGGGCTGATTCCGAGACCCTCCGGCCGCGGCGCTGTGCCCGGGCGGGCGAGGCGGGCTCTCTGCGTCCTGCACACGCGCCCTTTCTGCTCGGACCCGAGTCTGCGGCGCGGCCCAGCGTCTAGCTCTTCAGGTCCGGGGGGACGCTCTCCTCGTCCGCAGGCTGTCTGGGCCTCAGCTGGCTGCTCAGGGTCAGGAAGGAGTACCGCAGGCCGCCGGCCATGCTGCGGAGAGAGAGGGGGCGATGGGGAACCGGCAGCTGCCCCGCCTGGAGGCCCCGCCGGCTCGAAAGAGAGCTAGCGCGCCCGTTCGCCCTGTTTGTGGGTTCCTCGGGGAGAGTTACCCCTCTTATTTCAGAAATCCTCGGGGGCAGAAAGAGGAGGTCAAATCTAACACAGAACTTGGTTGAGAAAATACGCACCTGGTTATTACTGAGTGAACTACACATTATCATCCTAAAATAGCGCCCCACCTCTCGGACCCCAAAATGCCAAAAGCGTTCTGGTCTCCCCTCCTGCCATCCTCAGCACGTGGTGCTTTGATGGCACACCAGACGGGGCTCTTCCTGGAGGAAGGCACTCAGCCCTGGGATGATGTTCATTACTTATGACACACCAGGGGAAACAGATGAGCTGAGTGATTGAAGTGAAATTATCTTAGAAATTGGCATGTCAAAACACCTACTCCTTCACTTATAACACACTAGAGGCCCGGTGCACAAAATTCATGCATGGGTGTGTGTGTGGGGGGGGGGGGTCCCTCAGCCCTGCTGGCAGCTGGCTCCACCCCTGCCACTGCTAGCCATCTGTGCGGTGCTGCACCGCCCCCACCACCACCACCACCACTGGTCACCTCCCTCTGCGGCTGACAGGTGGGTCAGTCGCTTGGCTGGCCTGGGCCTCCCTCTGCAGGGCAGTTGCTGGCCAACCCTGTCCACCCACCACAGCATTGCTGGCTGGTAGCCTGGGCCTCCCTCTGTGGGGCAATTGATTACGGGGCCCCAGGGTTGATCACCCCACAGAGTAAGGTCCTGCCCATCTGCCGCAGCACCACCAGCCAGGGGGCCTGGGCCTCCCTCTATGGAGTGATGGTGAGGCAATGGCAAGGCCCCTCGACCAATCACATCACGTCCACCTTGGCTGACCTGGCACCCATGTGTGTCATAGCGTGGTCATCCAGACGGTCGTTCCGCTGTTTGGTCTTTCAATCAATTTGCATATCATGCTTTTATTATTATAGATTAGTCAGACTTTACAAATTTGTATTTTGTAAAAATGAGTTCACTTAAACACCCCACTTACCAAATATTTAACCCTATGAAGTTTAACACAGAGAAAACGTAGTCTCCACCGACGAACATCCCGATGTAGGCAATGGATACGTTCTGCAGGGAAAGACATGATCAATCATTTCAAAAGTGAAGAATTTAGGGGAAAATACATGTCTATGGTGAAATCTGAAACTAAGTCTATTAGTTGCTTTGCACATAGTAGGTGCTCACAGAACGTTGGATGAATGAATAAAAATCCATTGCAGATTTTAAAAACTGAAGTGAACTATGGCATGGCAACCACAGAAGGCTACATTCTTCATGCTTCACACACAGGAAGCCGAGGTAAGAGTTGGGAAATAATCAACTTTCCAGACCCCAGCTCTGTACCATTACTGGGTCGTGAACTTTCATTATATTGACCCTAAACTTGAACGCATCAGGGACGTCTCGTCAATTCCAAGCCGCGCTCTGTCCAGCGTATCCCAGGAGGCCTCTGGGCAGCCTGCGGACAGCCTCCCGGGGCCCAGGAAACTTCCCCACCTAGTGCGAGGGAGTAGGAAAACCAAGGAACTGTGGAAAAGAGCGCAGACCCCCGTCCTCTCCATCCGAGTGTGCCCTCAGCTGCCTGCACACACACACACGCACGCACACGCACACGCACACGCACGTGCCAGGGCCCACGGTGAGCGGGGCACCTTGTCCGTGAGCAGCCTCTTCACAAGGGTTCCCTTTCTTCGCTGGCAGATTCTCCCAGGAAACCCACGTGCAGATGGCAGGGCCTCTCGGTGAGCGCGGAGTGTGGCCCCGTTTCAGCTTTTTATTACCCCGTTTCCCCAGCCCGTGCCCCTGCACGGCCCCCAGTGAAAACATCGTCATGTGCCTCCCCTTTTCCAGTTAGCTCGTCCTCCCTCCGTTTCTGGGTTAGAAGACGAAAGTGATGGCCCAGGCACAGGTGGAAATGCCACAGCCTCCATCCTTACTCCACTGACCACCACAAAATCCACTCGGTTTCCAGGGCAAAGGCGCGACCCCGCATCCCCGGCTTCGCGGCTCACCTTGAGGGCTCCCACCACGGCCGTGGTGAGCGCGGAGTTGTAGTGGCTGCACAGCACGGTGGAGTACATCAGCAGGAACCTGCGAGGAGGACACCTGAGCGCGGGCACCCGCGGGCACTGTCAGGGGCTCTATGACCTGCATATTAAACCGTCTTTTTAACTCTGCCCTTTCACGGGAGAACGGTCCCGTCATGCATTTGCCAGACTCCCTACCTTCAGTGTCTTTTTCATTTTGTCTGTCTCCTTCTCACTCACATTTCCTCAAGAGGGGGGTAAGAACACTGAGATTTTGTTTTTTTTTAAACGAAGAACAATGAGATTTTTTTTTAAAGGACCTGAAATCGTTTGTTTGACAGCCAGACCACAGCCCTGGGTTTTAATCCCCTCTGTGCATCAGAATCACCTGGTGCGCTTTTTTGTTGTTGTCAATCCTCACCCGAGGATATTTTTCCCATTGATTTGTTGATTTAGAGAGCACGGAAGAGAGAGAAAGAGAGCGGGAGGGAGGGAGGGACATCAATGGGAGAGAGACACATTGATTAGCTGCCTCCTGCACATGCCCCGATGGGGGCAGGCATAGAACCTGCAACCCAGGGATGTGCCCTTGACTGGGAATTGAACCTGAGAGTCTCCGGTGTGCAGGCCGGCACTCACCCCTGGCCTCCAGCCAGGCACCTGGTGCCCTTTCCCACCCAATGGTGCCTGGCAGAGGCCTGCCTTCCAGGGGTGCAGGGGGGCCCCCCCGGCAGCCAGTCTCAGCTCTGTGAGGAAGCCCACCAGCAGCCAGTGCTGACACCAGCTGGGTGTCAGGAGGGAGAGTCGGCGAGTAGCTGCTGGCTTGGGACAAAGGCGATGGACGTGAATGGATGTCAGTGACACCCCTGCACCTACTACCAAAGTTAACGCGACAGGCGTTCGACCCTGTCAGTACTTCCATACCCACTTGTCAATCAAATGACCACAGGCTGTGCCCAGGCACCAGACAGGAAAATACACACGCCCAGGAGAGAGTCTACCACCAGCCACAGCCACAGGAAGAAGGAGATTCGTTTCAACCAAGGAGTGAAGAAAACCGGCTTCAACCTAAGTGGGGGGGTGCAACATCCCACCCACCCATCGGGTGATGAAGTGCTGTCAGAGATCACAGTCAACACGGGGCGGGGTGGGGCGGGGTGGGGCGGGGTGGGGCGGGATGGGGGGAATGACCCTGGATTTTAAAGCCAAATCCCGTTGGGAAGCAGGAGCGCAGGGAATCCTAGGACAGGACTCAGCCAGTGCACCTGGAGGACAAATCCTGCGGAAGTCAGCGCTCAGCCTCCTCCCGGCCAGGCCCACATCTCTCGCTGCTGGTAACAGAATCAGAACCAGAACAGTAACGGCGTCTGGCCTGAGATGGTTACTAGCAGGGGTGGTAGAGAACAGAGATTAAAGTACATCACGCGCTAACATAAAGTTGAGGAACAGACTCTCTTACAATCTTCGATTTTGTAATTCTCGGGAAAATGTCTGTTTTCGACAAGTGAGAGAGGCCACACTATCTGGGCCTGTGTGGCTTCCACTGGACACGTGCAGCTGCCGGACTTCACC
This sequence comes from Murina feae, assembly GCA_004026665.1. Lineage (NCBI taxonomy): Eukaryota > Metazoa > Chordata > Mammalia > Chiroptera > Vespertilionidae > Murina > Murina feae. The sequence continues at coordinate 10,994 of PVJC01020669.1, forward strand.
TGAGAGGAGTCGGGGAGTCTGAGTAAATCCGCACACACCACGCTACTCGCATTTGAAAAGAAGCTGACTTAACGACATTTTCAACTTTGGTTTCTTAGGTTTCAAAGGGCGGCTTTGCTGTGCGAAGCGACCAGCTTTGCTAGGGCCGCATTGGGGCCTGACATTACTCTAATGTTCGGGGCGAAATCAGGTGAAGCAGATTGTAAATGCAGTTTTAAAAGGTTAAAAACCTTTTAATTCACTAAGTTGTAAACGGAACTAATTACAGTAAATTGTTTAGGAGGTTTTAATCAGTTAAACTTGAGATAACACACCATTTATCAAATAATGAAAGTAAAATTATGTTTATGCAAAAATTGCTGGCTTTATAAACAGAGCAGCAGTATTTATATGTGAAAGGCTTAACGAAATCTCCGTTTTAATTTTTACATCTTTAATAAATTCCACATTAAGGCAGAGCCCCGAGGAACTGTAAATAATCCTGCTCATGCATAAAACGACAAGATTAAAGAGTTCAGCCTGCGGTTGGTGGGTGGTGGCCCTGCTGGGGGGGAGGGGGAAAGCGGGGAGAGTGCCCCCAGCATCTGCTCTGCAGGAGCTCAGCAGCTACATCGGAGAGTGCAGCCCAGGGCAGGGACCACCCCACCTCGGCCAGGAAAGCGTCCAGCAGGCTTCCTCGCCAGCACTGCGGCCTCACACCAGGGCCTGCGTCCTTTAGTTTTATTTTCACTTTGAAGTTCCTATCCCAGGGCTGTGGTCATGCACTTTCTCATCCCACATTTTAGTGAAACCATCTGGGCCTTGCGTTCAGAATCACAGACATCTTGGATCTAAGATCCCAATGTCCATCTACCATGAGTGTGGGCGACCAGGACACTCTCTGGCCAGCTGGGGAGGAACCCCCTCTCTCACGTCCTGGGCATGGGGCGGTGGAGGTAGGGCGGGGTCTGAATTAGCCGGTAGATCTTTGTAACAGATGGAGTCTCCACAG
>PVJC01020669.1:12084-29031 GCA_004026665.1 Murina feae
ATCAGGCAGGCAGGCAGGTGAGCAGTTAGGAGTCAGCGGTCCCTGATTGCGAGAGGGATGTCTAAACTGGCAGTCAGACATCCCCCAAGGGGTCCCAGATTGGAGAGGATGCAGGCCGGGCTGAGGGCCCTCACACACACACACACACACACACACACACACACACACACACGAATTTCATGCAGTGGGCCTCTAGTTTATTTATACTTACTATGCTTTAGGACATTTTCATTTGCAAAGTGAGTACTGATAAAATAGTATATTAAAAACTTTTAACAGCAGAGTATTTGTTTTCTAAAAAGCACATTAAATGGGGGGGGGGGTAGTGTATGAAACTATACACAGATGGGATCAAGCCCCAGAGAGTGATGGCTCCCAGCCAGCTCCACAAGCCACAGCACGTACAGGACAGCTACCCCAGAGGGCTTGCTTGATTCCCTTCATGGAATGGTTACATAGTAAAGTAGAAGTGAAAAAGAGTCTCTCATCAAGTTTATGATAACACTAGAAGCCGGTGCACGGCATTTGTACACTCAGGGGAGGGGTCCCTCTGCCCGGTCTGTGCCCTCTCGCAGTGCAGGACCCCTCAGGGGATGTCCAACAGCTCCCACCACCACCGCTGCGCTCGCCAGCCATGAGCCTGGCTTCTGGCTGAGTGGCGCTCCCCCTGTGGGAGTGCACTCACCACCAGGGAGCAGCTCCTGCATCGAGTGTCTGCCCCTGGTGGTCAGTGCACATCATAGCGACTGGGCGTTCTGCCATTTGGTCAATTTGCGTATTGGGATTTTATTACATAGGATGAGAAAAAACTTGGAAACTTGGCTCTGCTGTTGCAGGTGAACGGGCTGAGGCAGTAGAAAGGTGCTGGTCTGAGTTTGTATTGAGAAAGGTTGATGATTTTTTTTAATGGGAAAGAGAAACAAAGATGGTTTGATAAGGGTAACTCACACCATGGCTTTGTAGACTGTTTTTTCAGTTAAGTGTTCTCAGCCAACAACTGGGAAAACTACAAATATTTTACCAACTTATGCTTCCAACAGTGGCTGCCTCTGCACTTTGAGTACTTAGTACTCTCTCTCCCCCTGAGAACAGCCAACGACTGGAAAGAACAGATTGCTGGTCTTGAAAGAGGCACAAGAGGTCACTCAAAATCACTCCTTTGAAAGAGGAGGAACTGGGTGCAGAGCAGTAAGCAATCAGGGCCCAGCAACAGTCAGGGCTGCAGACAGTGGGGCAGGGCCGGCTGCCTCCGGGCAGGCAGAGCAGGGCAGCACTGTCTGAACCTGAACCCTGGGCCGATCCAGGTGGGGGAGATGGACCATTGCAGCCCCCATACCCAGGCACTCAAAAAGGCCTGAAGTGATCCAGGTCAGGGCAACCAGCTGGAGCAAAATCGAGTTGTCCCTGTAGGAAAGTTTCTCCAATTTCCAATTTCAGCCAAAAGAATTAAGATTAAGCAATATGCTCACAATCACAAGCAACCTAGAAAGAAGACCATAATGACAGTCACAAACTGCATAGTTGATAAAGTACATATTTAGATTCTCAAGAAGCGTAGATGTTGGGATCATGAGACACAGAACATAGAGTAGCTGTGCATGTAACATTTAAGGAAATGAAAGGAACAGTCACAAGGACTGCCAACGGAAGAACGAGAAGGGAAGTTTGAAAAAGGCTGTGAGAAAAATTGTTAAAATAAAAACTCCATCATCAGGTTAAACATTAAATCAGACACAGCTAAAGAGAGAATTACTGAACTGGAGGATGTACATAAATATTTTCACTGCATGTGGCTGCATTATGCAGTTAAAACCCAGCTTGAAAACTGATCAAAGAGATCATGAGTTGCCTTTCTTCAGATTCACATAATTACAACGGCAGCGTTCATGGTTGAAAACATCAGGGGGAAATTCATCTTTCTTCACAGGAAAAGCCTCTTGATAAGTAACTCCCTGAGACTCATGCAAAAACCCTTTCGTGTGGGAAAAGACACAGGTGCTTGTATACACATGGAGCCCAGCCTGGAAGGACGCTGCGAAGACTTCACACAGGGCTTTGTCTCTGGAGAGGAGTCCTGGGGCTATCGGGCAGGGAAGCAGGGAACGCGGACGGATGAAGGAGGATGAAGGGGGGAAGGTGGCTCACCCTCCCTGTGCACTTTGGCAGGGTTGGATTATTTACTAGTTGCATGTATTACCTGTTCCTGAAAATTTTCAACTTTGGGGAACATTTAAAAAGAGGAAGAAAAGAGAGACAGAGCTGCATGGCTCTAACAGGAGAATATTCCTAAGAAAAAATTTTAAGAACAGATGCCTAAAATTATTGGACAACATCACTCAGAAACGTCCCTGCATACAGCAGGTGCCGCACTACGGAGAGTGGCTGTCATCTCTACACATGTATGTGGGCTGGAGCTTGGAAAACGTGGGACACTGTGATGAAGACAAACACAGTAGGAATCTGACGTGTCAGCTAACTCCATTTCAAACTAAGTGTCGGACGTCAACAGGCAACATCATGTTTGGAATAGAATGTGACGTGTGACATGGGTCCCCGTGCACGCCCCCGCTGCAGGGGTACTTTCCAGGGAAAAGTGGAGAAGCCCAAACAAAGGAATTTTGACAGAAGAGAGAGAACATATATTTTTTTATATTACCTGTCAAGAGATGTCACAGACCAAAGCTTGTACTTGTCTATGATTTCTTACCCCAAAAAACAGGAAAGAAGAAACTGGATGATGAACAGGACATTCTTCCACTGGTTGAATTCAGTAGCCTGAAGAAAACGAATGATTAAATTAATAACATTACAGTTTAAATCTACTGGTTTTACCAAATTGTGCATTTTATTTAGTACATGAGCCAATTTCCCAAACAGAAAATATATATATATGTTTAAATCCTAGGCAGTACCAGTTCTGTGAGATTGGGAAAATTACTTTCCTTCCTTAAAACCTCAGGTTCGTTTTACAAAATAAGGATTATTTTCTTAAAACTTCCTCAAAAGATCGATGTGAGGATTTAATGAAATTGTTTAGAACCTTGCAGGTGACCAGGACAAAATGTTGCTATGGTTATCGTTAAATCTTCACTGAAACTGCAGTCACAAAATCAGGCTAGGTTACTTTCTATAAAATAACCTTAGAAGAAAGCTTATTATAAAATTAATAACACTGGCATTAATTATTAATTATGAACTTAAAGTTTTCAAGAACTTGCAAATGGTTAGGAAGTATCATAAACAAACAAACAATCATTTGCTATTTACGAAGAATTAGTACTGAGATGGAGGAGCCAGAGGACAGAGAAGTTTGGGACTCACCTTCTGCTCTTATTCCCTAGCTGAGAAAATAAAATCAACCCTCTTGAAACGACAGGTGACAATAAAAAGGAGTAATTTTTTTCATGATTTGTCTCTTGCCTGCCTCCAAAAATAATTTTAATGTGACTCAAAACTATACATAAGGATTGCTGAATAACATGATTAAATGTAAGTTCTATTCCCTTTCTATTAAGCAATGCTGTTAGCCAAGTTTTAATAAGTTTATGTTTAAAATTATTTAAATCCTTCTTAAGTTTATAATTCAAATTGTTTAAACCAATTAAGTAGAATTCTCTCGTCTGATTACTACAACCTTGTCACACTTTACTGTCATTATTTCATTAGTAATGCTTTGCCCGCCTCTCTCATAAAAAAGATACACAGACCCTGGCCCGTTTGGCTCAGCAGTTAGTGCATCAGCCTGAGGACCAAAGGATCAGGAGTTTGATTCCTGGTCAAGGGCCTGAACCAGGTTACGGGGCTCCCAGCCGCAGCCAGTGCACGATCAATGTGTCTCATGTCGATGTCTTTCTGTCCTTCTCCCCCCTCCCTACCCTCCACCCCCGCGTCCCCCTCTTTCACTCTCTCTGGAAATCAATGGAAAAGGTTTCCTCAGGTGAGGATTCATTTCTGAGACTGGTTGCTGGGTACGTGGGGGTTGTTACACTATTCTCTCTCCTTCTGCATAGGTTTGAAAGTCTCCATCTTAAAACTTTTTTTTTTAAAAAAAAGCTTACTTGTAAAAGAAAAATATGTAGTGAGTACAAACCTGTCATACTGGCTGGCAAGCCCCAGGCCAAAGGGGCAGAAACATGCCCATGGCTGACGCCAGGACTAAGATCTAAACCAAACAGAAACTCCGAAGGCTCTCTGTGTCTGACAGTCAGATAAAACCGGGAACAGGAGGAAACCACCCTCCTCAAACTAAAACACGGACCGACTCAAAGAACGGCAGGTGTGTGTGCACACGGGAAGTGGAAGTTACAGATTCCTGATGCCACGTAGCCAGGGGCGATGGAGAAATGTCCCTGAGTCACGGCAGCGTCGGGATTCTTTGCCAGCCAAAAGTTTGACAGGTTTTAGTTTTGTTTCTCTAAGAGTAATGAGGCTGTGTGGGTAGCATTTCAAAAAAAAATAAGGTAGCATGACATGTATTTAAAACACAGAAAATAATTCATGAAGAACAGTAAAGTACTCATCCTTTACACTTACCTTTACTGTGAAACTATGTTGGTGTATGAGCCCTTCCCATTTTGCATTTAAGGATTTCCTAATCATAAAAAGGCATGCTTATCCTTATTCATCAGCTACAGTACACCAAGTGTCCCTTGGCACAGCGCCAGGTATAGAAGCCGTCACAGGGATGTGAAGTCCAGCCTGGGAATCGAGCCAATACCACTGCGGGCACCACAGATGGTGTTAGGGGCACGGACACCGGAGTTACCCAGATGATCACTTAAGTTCTATAAACGTAAGTGTCTAATCAATACACCGTACACCTGAAACTAATACCATGTTGTGCGTCAACTATAATTTTAAAATTTTTAGATAATTTTTTTAAATAAATAAGTACTTTGATTCAAATGACTAAAGAAAGTTCACCCACTGTTTTCACAGAGGCCCCCCCTGTTAGCAATCGCTGCTATTGGCAGACCAACTGCCTGTGAGGTTGAACACGGAGGCAGCCCTGGTTACACACGACCCAGGGGGAGATGCTGTCCTGACTCCGCGGCGGGCGAGGAAGACCCTCCACACTCACGGCTCTCCCGAGGCCACATGGGTGAGGGTTTTGCCCAGCACCTCGTGTCCACTTGAACTTAAATGTCTGCCTAAGATGCAGACAACGCTCCTGGAGGCGGCATGGCTGGCAACTTCTGAGACAGGGTGAGGAGGGCGGGCATTCCCTGAGAGCCGGCCCCCACTCTCCCCAGCTGGGCTCCTGCGTTTCTACGGACCCACCACCACTGTGTCTGTCCCTGGCTGGTGTGCAGCACCTACGGGAGCAGGGCCAACAGCAACAGAAAAATACCACACAGAGCCCGGGACAGAGAGACAGCCTGGGATAGAGAGAGAGTCTGGGATAGAGAGAGAGCCTGGGATAGAGAGACAGCCTGGGATAGAGAGACAGCCTGGGAGAGAGGGTCTGGGATAGAGAGAGAGCCTGGGATAGAGAGACAGCCTGGGATAGAGAGACAGCCTGGGATAGAGAGACAGCCTGGGAGAGAGGGTCTGGGATAGAGAGAGAACCTGGACAGAGAGCCCGGGATATGGGGACAAAAGGGCACGATGCTGGAGCTTGCTGCAAATCATTCCAGGGGTGGGAGTGAGGGCACAGGGAGAGGGGCCATGTGACTGGAAGATAGCAGGCAGCGTGGAAGCTGGGTGGGCCCCTGGGTTCATTCAGTGATTCTCTCCCCTTTGTCTAGGTTTTTACATGTCCACAGTCGAGGTAATAAGTCAGTTCACTTTTACCATCAAAATCCCTCTTTGTGCCGAGCAGCTTCCCCAGGCTCCCCCCATGGGCAAGGCAGCGAGACCCCCCCCTCGGACTTCCACGGGGCTTTTCCCCAAAAGCTTCCTGCCACCTTTCAGGCCATGGCAAGGTCATTACCAGGATGTCAGCCGTCATGGAACCCAGCCACCTGCTCCCCTTTTATTTCAGCGGCGCCGAGGCTACATGTGAAGACTGCCGCTGCTGGGAGAGCAGCCTGGCGCTCACCTGCCGGAGGTCCCCGGTGCAGACGCTGAGGACGAGGGTGGGGGCGATCATGAAGCAGGCGTTGTAGAAGAGCACTCCGTACTTGCCCAGCTCCTGCGCCAACGAAACCCCGTTCAGTACCAGGTCCATCGCGGCCGCCCGTGCCTCTGCAGTTAGCAGGGGCACCGACCAGCTCTGCAATGGGCTGTTCCAGCACATTCCTGACATAAACTGTTCCCCTTCCAGTACACGGTCATCTCAGAATAAACATTTGTTTCACATGAAAAGGACGGATAAAATGGAGAGAGATGGATGACCGTCTCCGATGCTCTAACATTTTTAAAGCAGGCTATGAAAAATAGGAACTCTGGCTCTGACTGGTCTGGCTCAGTGGATACAGCGTCGGCCTGCGGACTCAAGGGTCCTGGGTTCGATTCCGGTCAAGGGCATGTACCTTGGTTGCGGGCACATCCCCAGTGGGGGGTATGCAGGAGGCAGCTGATCGACGTTTCTCTCTTATCAATGTTTCTAACTATCCTTCTCCCTTCCTCTCTGTAAAAAATCAATAAAAAATTTTTAAAAAGACATAAAAAATGTTAATATATGGCCCTGGCCAGTTTGGCTCAGTGGATAGGGCATCGGTCTACAGACTGAAGGATCCCGGGTTCGATTCCAGTCAGGGGCACATGCCCGGGTTGCGGGCTCGATCCCTAGTAAGGGGTGTGCAGGAGGCAGCCGATCAATGATTCTCTCTCATCACTGATGTTTCTATCTCTCTCCTTCTCCCTTCCTCTCTGAAATCAATAAGGAAGGAAGAGAGAAATTTGTTCCAGCTTCGGCCTTGCAAGCTCTTTTATAAAAAAAGTTAATATAAACAGAACTCCTTAGAAACATCTGTTCTTTCCATTGAAGCACCGCAGGTTCAGACCCTAGGTATCTCAAGTTCCAATCTCCCATACATTTACGCCATTAAAGTGGCTCCACCACTTCTCCACCACTTTCCATACAGGGTGACAGACTGTGACTCTCAAAAGGCAGCAAACCTGTCCTTGTAAAACTGCCACCATCGGAGAACAGATGGCTGCGCAGGGAAAGGCAGTGCGTGAACCAGCGCCTGGGGATGGCCTGTCGGCGGAGCAGCCCCTCGCGCGACAGGGAACTCGGAACAAAGCAGCACAAGTCTGGCTCGTCCTCCGAGCTTCCAGAGCAGCCGAGTGGGGAGGGCTGAGGCCTCCACGGAGGCAGCCGCTCGGAAGCACAGCTCATCTGCCCACCAGCCCCTCAGGGCCGAGCGAGGCGGGACTGCGCACAGGACTTGGCCACTGCCCACTCCGTCCCTCCCTGTCACAGAGGATGATGGGGAAAAGCTGCTTCTAGCTTTAACTTGCCTTTCAGAACAATCCCTTTTATATATTCTACTTTGCTTCAAAAGAGTGGCCCTGTCCTATGTAACTGTCCACCAGAACTTTGCAAGGCAAGGAGTCACAAGAAACTGTGAGGACAAGATCACTGGAGAGAAATGAGGGCCATCATGTGGATCACATTACTTGCCAACTTTACAATTCAGTTTCTTTCTTCACGTAAGTGCAGGGGACAGATGACAAAGCCTGAGACACAGGAGGGAAGAGCCGAACCTGTGGGTCCATTTTCTGCTTGGTGTAGACCCCGTTGGCTGCTGTGAAGATGTCATTCAGGAACACAAACACGTAGCCTTCCAAGTTAAAGGCCAGGTCGGAGCTGGGAGGGAGCGCACAGAGTAGGGGTTATTCGGAAGCTCACAGCTTGGCCCCCACATTGCCTGCACCCTCTTTCCCTGATAGATCCACGGTGATGCTAGTATCCGCACCCCCCAACCCCCCTGCCCTGAGGTGAAGGCCCAATTCTCCTGCTTGGCCTCCAGACAAACAAAACCAGGCCATCAAGCGGCTTTGCCTCCATCACAAATGGCTTAAGCCCAGAGGACATTAACGGCCCTGTAACTGCAAAGCCCTTTCTTTTGCTAACGGACCAGCTGGCGTAACTGCCGAGGTCTGCTTTTCTAAGGGGAAAGACGCTCCCAGTGGCCGTTGCTTATTGTGGCACACAGGGCCATCCCCAGGGTCCAGCCGTGGGGACAGCTGGGCAGTGACTGGGGCAAGGGGAGTCGCTGGAGAAACTGACACATCCATCTGGTGCCCAGTCACACCCCGCACCCCCAGCACCCTGACGACAAGAAGGCCAAGCAGGGGCCCATGCTCTCTCCGCGGCTCCTCTAAGGCTCCCCTCTTCCCGTTCCTTTGAAAATCTTAACAACGAAGAGGGTTTAGGTTTGGAAGAACAAATACATTGCAGAAAAGGGCCTGGGAAATCCCTGGGGGAAGCTCATGAGGAGCAGGGTTGTTTGACGAGGTCTGTTATGCTGACCCCTCACCGCCCGTGACAAGAACTGCCTTCCTATTCCTGGGGGAGGACTGGGCACCCTCACAGGGAAACGTGTGGCCACTCGTAGGCAGAAAGGGGAGGCAGGGAATTCCTACACCTGTTGACTCTCAACCGCCTTCCGCTCAAAATAACGCTTATGGCAAAGGGATCTGCTTTGGAGCGGGATATCCTGATCCCCTTCAACATCAAAACACGATGATTTCTAACCAGAGAGGAGGGGGTAGAGAGGGACAAACACTGCACCAAGATATGAGCACAAATTAAACCAGATTTTGCTTGAAGCTTCCACTGGCATTAGCATCTACAAATATATTTGTGAGAAAGTAAATTTTAGATCATTGTAAATCAGAATTCTCTGGCTCAGTCACAGAAATAGAGCCTCTCAAAGTAAGGGTTCGAACCTCCTGCCTATACACATTTGGCTCCGTGTTTAAAAGGTGGCCCGACTTGGCAGAGTTGAATGAGCAAAAAGCCAGGTTCTCGGAGGGAGGGAGGGAGGAAGGGGGGTAGGGCTCAGCTCTCTCTGGGGATAGGAGTGGGGGCGCAGTTCCGAACGTCATTGGTTTAGGCCAGTAGTAAAAGCACAGAGGATTGAGAAGAATTTATTGTTGAAAAATGCGCAGATTCCTGGTTAACCATTGTGGTTGATCTAGGGCTGTTCACACACATTCTGTTTCAACTTCTTCTGGACATGTGACTTGATTTGGCAAATAAAATGTCAGAGGAATGAACTCGTCGCTGTGGGCCAAAGTGTGCAGAGTCGGTGCACAGTGCCCCACAGACCCTCTCCCGGCCTGGGGGAAGCAGCGTCCCTCAACCTGGATCCCTGAAGCCACACTGAGCAGAACACACACAGCATGAACTGGTGTTGGTTCGAATGTGCGGTGGGAGCAGAATATACGTGGGATGCAAAACCACCCATCTGAGATGTGGGGGCTGTTCGTTACAGCAGCATAAGTTGGCTGATCCAACTGAGTGCATTCTAGGATTACTTGCATTTGGATGAGTTCTCAGTGAGAGGAGAGAAGGTGGAGACTCAGCTGGCCTACAGCTCAGAGCTGCACTTGTCACCCACCAGGATGGTATCCAGGCTGCGGGTGCTGAGAAACGGGGGAAGCGAGACTCCTGTTCCAAGCTGGCTCCCAGGTTGTGTTGGACACTTGGGAAGCACACCACCCTTCCCCTCATTAGGGTGCCTCGCAGGTCAACGATGAGCTGAGTTTCCTCAAAGTGTTTCTGGAATGTGCTTCCTGCACCCGGCACCTGAGGTGCCATTCCTCACCGCGGGCTCGCAGACATTCTTATAAAACAGTTTCTGTAAAAGTCTTCAACTGGCCCTGACCGGTTTGGCTCAGTGGATAGAGCATCGGCCTGCGGACTGAAGGGTCCCAGGTTCGATTCCGGTCAAGGGCATGTACCTTGGTTGTGGGCACATCCCCAGTGGGGGGTATGCAGGAGGCAGCTGATCGATGTTTCTCTCCCATCAATGTTTCTAACTCTCTATCCCTCTCCCTTCCTCTCTGTGAAGAATCAATAAAATATATTTAAAAATAAAAAAAAGTCTTCAACTGGCTCTAGGTCAGCAGTTTCACACTGAGCTCTAGGAGACTCAGAAGGGGAGGCTGCAGGGAGCCCCGGAGCGCTGTTGGGAGAAGGCTCGCTAACAGAGCACCCCCTTTTCTTGGCTACTTGACTCGTCTGATTTTGTTTGAGCAAAAGTCGTCATGATGAAGACGGGCTTTCCAAGGCCAACATGGAGCTCTCACTCCTGCTCTTGCACATCAGGGAGTAAGATGGGAGGCATGGCTCAGGCCTCTAACACACCTAAGCTTTTCACGGGAGCTTCTGCCCTTGGAATACTGACTCCCAAGGCATCCCAGCACTCAAGGGCTTATGGACTTGCTATTCTTGATCAAATGCCCAAGTTTTCAAGTAAAATTTTATACTGAAGACAAACACTCAGTAATGAAATAGTTCAGTCCTTCTTCTGAAGGAAAGCTGCATTACTATCGCATAACGCTGTCTGTGTATATCCTCAGACATGTTCTGGCCTACATGGAATTAGCCTGGCTTTCACAGGAACACATGGGGGTTCCCGAACATCAACGGATCTGTCTCCTGGCTGCTCAGCCAGATGGGAAATAAAAGTGAGAGCAGGCTGGGCCTATTGTCAAAGGCACAACGAAGTTACTGAGCAGAAACTGCCCAAAGTCTTACCCAGCTGCTATGAAAGCACCAAGAACGATGGCGAAGACGCTGATGATGATGTTCAAGGGATACTGTTTCCTGTCACAGACGAATACATGGTTAGCTAGACAGACAGACAGGCCAAGGAAAGAAGGACGGTAAAAAACATAGACTCTACTTTGAAAACAAACTGAAAACAGGCATTGTTAACCGTTTTATAGCTAAAATCTCAGGAATACTGCTTTACCTAGAGAAAGCATTAAAAACGTATCTGTAAGGAGATGAGCAAGTCAAACCAAACTTACTGTGTTTCTTAACTTCCTCTGATTCCGAATGTCTTTCTCTGTTCTCACTGGAGCGATGCTGAGACACAGTGCAGGACAGTTTGTGCTGGTAGGGCCAGTCAGTATGGACTTTACCCAGCTCCCAAAGGTTAAGATCAAGTTCAACAGCAGGACTTAAAGCCCTGGGCCACCACCCAAATTTCACGGATAAATAATCTTCACAGCAAAACAGGAATGACCTTTTTGAATGTCAACCTGAGTATCCTTATGAGAAATTTCTAAACCAACACTATAAAAATCAAGTGATTCTGATTATGTCACATCATAATCTCTGCATCAGAATCACCTCCCCTCTTACCCTAACAGTTTTGTGTGGACAACTGTTCCTCTGTTTTCCAAAATCAGTGTACATTCCATCTGGATCAGGAAACAGATTTACAACTATTTGGTGGTGTTGGTAGCTTTTTATAAATATCTACCACAAACATGCATTATTTGTCTAATGTAAAACTACAATAAAAATGTTACTCATGACTTGGTTAGTGTGGCAAAGTTGGTTGGACGTCATGCCATACACCAAAAGGTTATGGATTCTATACCTAGTTGGGTGTGCATGTGAGAGGCAACCCATGACGTTTCGCTCTCTCTCTCTCTTCCTCTCTCTCAAATCAATAAAAACATATCCTCAGGTGAGGATCACTCACCCTAGCCAGTTTGGCTCAGTGTATAGAGTGTTGGCCCTCGGACTAAAGAGTCCCAGGTTCGATTCCCAGTCAAGATCAGGTACCTGGGTTGCAGACTCAATCCCCAGTCCCTGTCAGGGTGCGTGTGGGAGGCAACCAACTGATGTCTCTCTCTCTCACATTGACGTTTCTCTCTCCCCCACTTCCACTCTCTGTAGGAAAATCAATGGCAAAAATTTCCTCCGGTGAAGATTAATAAAATAAAACAAATCGTTCATTAAGTTGGTAGGGAATCATGAAACCGGGAGACTGCTTTTAAGTTAAACTATTTGTCCTTAAGTTACAGCTACTAGTAAGTCAAATCAACTGTTTGATAAGAGGACGGATGTTGAGGACTTGCTAGGGAAAAAGACCGCAGGGAAGGGAGAGAGGAGTCAGAGGAACCGAGGAAAAAGCAATCACCCGAGTATGATGGTTTCCAGGAGTAAAGTCAGCGGGATGGTAAACTTCCTGAGCACGGTGAACATCGGCAGGCTGTCGGGAAAGTGCAAGCAGAGTCACATCAGACACCAAAAAAAGCTTCCACATGTTTTACATTTTTAATTAAGGCACCAATTTTCCAAATGAATATGAGGAAATAATCTAATTCTCACATATACTACTACCAACAAATCACATTAAATAATTCTAAAAATGGAGATGAAATAATTTCATGCCACTTTCACTTATTCGCTATTTAAAACATCATAATATTCAACTACTACAAAACTGTGCTAAATAGTAGACCAAGTGAAGAACCAATGGACCCTTTGGCAAAACAAACTGGGACTATGTATCAGGAGTCATTAAATGGGCCCTGAAAGGTGACTCAATTGGTTGGAGCATCTGGTAGACCTAAAGTTGTGGTTTCCATTGCTGATCAGGGCACATACCTAGGTTGTGGGTTTGATCCCTGGTTGGCAGCAATCTCTCTCTCTCTCTCTCTCTCTCTCTCTCTCTCTCTCTCTCATCAATAAACATGCCCTCAGGTGATGATTTAAAAAGTATCTAATCTAATAAAAGAGTAATATGCAAATTGACCACCACTCTGAGCCACCTAAGCCAAGCCACGCCTGCCAGCCAATCAGAGCAGCTGTATGCAAATTCACCCTGCCAAGATGGAGGCTGACAGTCACTGAGCTAGAGCAAACCGGAGGCTTCCATTGCAACTGCCTGCCTAGGCCGGCTGGGCCTCTGCTCCAGGCAACAATGTTTCAATTATAGGCGCCACGGAGCTGAAGCAAACAGGAGGCTTCGATGCCTGCCTAGGCCTCCGCTCAAGGTAACAAAGTTTCAATTATAGAAGATAAATAAACCCCAGAAACCTGATTCCAGCCAGCCTAGCTGGGACCTTAGGTCAATGGGAGCTGTGGCCAGCCTGAAAACAGTCCTCAGCCCCTCACCCAGGCTGGCCACACCCCCATGGGCTGAGGATCCCCACTGGAGGGGCTTGGCCAGCCTGCAAACAGCCATCAGCCCCTCACCCAGGCTGGCCAGGTACCCCAGTGGGGACCCAAAACCTGAAGGGACTGTGAGTAGCCTGAAAGCCTGAAAACAGGCCTCAGTCCATCACCCATGCTGGCCACACCCCCCAGTGGGGTGAGGGATCCCACTGGGGGGCTTGGTCAGCTTGCAAACAGCCATCAGCCCCTCACCCAGGCTGGCCAGGCACCCTAGTAGGGACCCAAAACCTGAAGGGGCTGTGGGCAGCCTGAAAATGGCCCTCAGCCTGTCACCCAGGCTGGCCACACCCCAATGGGGTGCGGGTCCACACTGGGGGGCTTGTCCAGCCTGCAAACAGCCATCAACCCCTCACCCAGGTTGGCCAGGCACACCAGCAGGTGGACATCCCCAGGGGTCCCAGACTGCGAGAGGGCACAGGCCGGGCTGAGGGACCTCCCAAGTGCACAAATTTTTGTGCACGGGGCCCCTAGTATTCAATATAAAACAAAAAAGCAATAAATGAAGAAATGAAACAAATTTTAAAAAAAACTCACAGAGAGAAACAACAGAATGGTGGTGACTAGAGGGGAAAGGAGCTGAGGGGAGGATAAAGAGGGTAAAAGGGGTTGAATACAGGGTGGGGCAAAAGTGGGCTTACAGTTGCGAGTATGCAAAACACAGAGTTTATTCTTGTATTATTATTTATTTACTCTTTGTATGATTTTCCATCCACATACTCTGTTGTGTGCTTACCACCTGACTTCTAGTCTCCTTTTGTTATCACTGAACAATGCCAGCCAGGGCACTTTGTTTTCCATGACCACACCTGTCCTTTCCAAACAAGAGTGAAAGGTAATTTCACAATTCTTCATTTTATATGTCCTTTTCCTTCTGGTCTACCTCCCACCTGCCGCTTTTCCACTCTTACCAGACAGGCAGGTTTTCCTCCATTTTTAAATGTTTTTATTGAGTTTTGAGAGAGAGAGAGAGAGAGAGAGAGAGAGAGAGAGAGAGAGAGAGAGAGAGAGAGAAAGGGAGAAAGGGAGAGTGACAGAGAGATAGAAACGTTAATGAAAGAGAAACATCATTGATAGGCTGCCTTCT
This sequence comes from Murina feae, assembly GCA_004026665.1. Classification (NCBI taxonomy): domain Eukaryota; kingdom Metazoa; phylum Chordata; class Mammalia; order Chiroptera; family Vespertilionidae; genus Murina; species Murina feae. The sequence continues at coordinate 26,265 of PVJC01020669.1, forward strand.
GCACACCCCTTACTGGGGATCGAGCCTGCAACCCAGGCATGTGCCCTGATTGGGAATCAAACCGGTGACCTCTTGGTTCATGAGCTGATGCTCAACCACTGAGCCACACTGACTGGGCATTTTTCTCCATTGTTTTCACCCTTTGCACAAACTTATTTACATTTTTGTCACAAGATTAGTGACTATGATATGTTCATTAGGCTACATATTTCACACCAGTTTTCCTCATTTTTATGATGGCTGGCTCTTTCTACACTCCCATTTTTACTCTTTACAGTGACTTTTAACAAAAGTGTCAATCAAGGGACCCTAAAATAGATATACATGCAAATTTCAGAAGTGAATAGCACATACTTGAAAATAATGCCTGTTATTTCATTCCCCCTGTACCAAGTCCGACATATATCAAATCTAACAGAATGTTTTGACTTTTATAAAACTGTGATGAAAGCAAAAGTTACACAGAAATGGTTCTTTCTGGATAAGTCACCCCTCTGCATCTGTATTCTAGAGATCTCACTTTCTATGTTCAGATTTGAACATAAACCAAAAAAATCAGCTTTTTAACATTTATAAAAGCATTAACAAACTAAACTAAAAACTCCACCTTATTTTCTGCAATTATTAAATATTATTAAATAATATTATGTAGTACAGCAATTGAAAGGGCGGTGCAAGACTGAAAACCAGCCAATAGGGATACAGAGGAAATGACCCAAGTCTAACTGCATCCTGCCCCCTGTGCAACCAAATCCTGGCCCTGCCCTCGACCAATCAACAGGGGCCACACGTTACCCCACCCACTACTTCCGGCCCTATAAATCCTTTCTTTTCCTGAAACTCATGGTCTCTCTCCTCCGCCCTGCCTCTGCGTCGGTGAGTGTGTGTGGGACAGAGCTCGAGCTAGCTTGATTAAAGGCTCTGTATGCTTTTGCATCGGTCTCGGGCTCCCTAAGTGGTCTTTGGGGATCACAATATCTGGGTGTAACACAATATCTTTAAAAGTCAAACTTGGTCTTTGCACCATCAGAAGCACACAAGTGAAGAACCTCCCACCAACCACTGCCCTGCACTCTACCTTAACCTGCTTGTGCTTGATAATCCACTGATGTGGTTTCCAACGTAGAGGAGAGGCAGGGGAAACAGCTTCAATAAAAAAGAATGAGCACTTAGTTAGAACCCCATTACATATTTTCCTTTATATGTAAAAATGATGACATTCACTCCCCAGTGGGATTAAGCAAGTACTTCTGAGTTCCCTTCCCTGCAATGCATGTGAATTGTCCAGTTCTAAAATACATCCACAAGTTCCTCCATGTGATCAAAATGGTTAAGTGGACACTGATACCCACAATCATGGGGGAGCCGGACAGGAACAGAGATCTTGACCTTGTCCATATTAACAGACTCTGCTTCTAAAGGGAGGCTCTGGACAGAGAACTCTCTGGAGTAGACACCCCTGGTTGGTGAGTTGAGAATGGGTATTTATAGCTTATGCGTAAAGTTCAAAAGGCTGTGAAAAGGTGTGCAAAGTTTTGTTATCTGTGCTTCTATTCACTCTTCTGGACAAAGGCAAAGTTGGTTTCTATCTCTCACTGGAATGTCACAAGATTGGTGACCCCTTCAAAAAATGTGTATCCCAGCCACATTATTTTGAAGTTATTTTAAAAGCCTAAAATAATTATCTACGTAAATCAAACAACACACCCTGTACTTGAATTAGGTTTCCTGGGCCCTGAGCTCCTGAATTATTTTCTGATTGTCAAGAGATACTAGTATATTGGGCCAGAGGAACCAAGATGGTGGCACAGGTAAACAATGGCACTTACCTCTGCCAGCAAGCACATCAATATTAAAACTAAAGTACAGACTAACCATCATTCATAACTGCCTGAAATCTGGCTGAATGGAAGTTCTACAGCTAGAGAATTCAAGAAGAAAGCGCACTGAGGCTGACAGGAGTGGCAGAGGCATGGAATGGACTGGCCTCACACACACGTGTGGTGTGTGCGGGTTTTTTTGTTTTGTTTTTGATTGATTAAGGAACTACATATGTGTTCTTATCCCCCACTGCCCCCTGCAACCCACCCCGCTCATACCCTCACCCCCCTGGTGTGTGTGTGTTCATTAGTTATGCTTACTAGTATATGCATGCATACAAGTCCTTTGGATGATCTCTCCCCCTTACCCCCACCCTCCCCTACCTTTCCTCTGCGGTTTGTCCGTCTGATTGATGCTTCTCTGTCTCTGGATCTGTTTTTGTTTATCAGTTTATGTTGTTCATTATAACCCACAAATGAGTGAGATCATGTGATATTTATTTTTTTCTGACTGGCTTATTTCGCTTAGCATAATGCTCTCCAGTTCCATCCATGCTGTTGCAAATGGTAAGATTTCCTTCTTTTTTATTGCAGCATAGTGTTCCATTGTGTAGATGTACCACAGTTTTCTAATCCACTCATCTGCTGATGGGCACTTAGGCTGTTTCCAAATCTTAGCTATGGTAAATTGTGCTGCTATGAACATAGGGGTGCATATATTTCTGATTGGGGTTTCTAGTGTCTTGGGATATATTCCCAGAAGTGGGATCACTGGGTCAAATGGGAGTTCCAGTTGTAGTTTTTTGAGGAAACTCCATACTATTCTTTGCAGTGGCTGCCCTAGCCTGCATTCCCACCAGCAGTGCATGAGGGTTCCTTTTTCTCCACATCCTCACCAGCACTTGTCATTCGTTGATTTGTTGATGATAGCCATTCTCACAGGTGTG
>PVJC01020670.1:0-28955 GCA_004026665.1 Murina feae
TTTTTTTGCCCTCTATTTTACCCATATGGAAGACTATCCCTAAGGTGCTTTCCAATCATAACCGCCTATAATTCTGCTTAAATCTCATGATATGATAAGGGCTGAATAGGGATAGGTGATGACCATAGGAGTATAGGTAGGTAAATTCATCCTGTGTAGAAAATCTAAAATCTGGAAACATCATCAACATGATGGTTGTTTGTAATGGTGGCTGTTATCGCTTCCCCTGCCTTGTCCCACTTCTCCATCCCCATTAATGTCATAGAGCTCTCTCCACCTTGAATTCCTTGGTGCCTTGTCAGAGGTGGACTTTAGCAGGAGAAGTTCTTGGCCTAGGTCAAAGTAGCAACTCTTTAGTTCTTGACCCAAACACACAAACTAAAACTAAATTCTGCTATAAAGTTATTCACCAGAGAACTATTTGGGGTGGAGAAATCCAGTTGAGAGGATTATTCATGTTTGAAACATGAACAGTAGAGTTAATCTGAAAAAAAAGTAGGCAAGATTTGTAACCACTTGAATGTTTTTGTTTTTTGGTTTGTTTTTTTTTTAAAAAACCTGCTCAAAAAAAGAAAATTTTTTTAGAGTCTTACAGCTGAATTATTTGTGCCTCCTTACATGGAGCACTTCAAGCACATTTTTAAACCTAAAAAAGAAGTGAACAAGTAGAAAACACATATTTGGATGGAGCAGGCTTGGTTGAACTAATTATGAGGGAGGAACTTGAAGGAATAGTAATAAATCATAGACAACTCAGAGCTATTTAAATATCAGGACTGAATAGAGCTGGAACAGAATTAAGAACATTGGTCTTAAGACACCAATTTTTTTTTAACTCAGGGGAAAATGGCAATACAACAGAAAATAAAAATTTTCTGAAACAAATCCATCAGTATTCAAGTTTTCAAAATTAAAGAAAATTGGACAATAGCTTACAGAAATTAGGCATTTAAAGAGACAGCTGACATTCTAAATACTAAAAAAAATGAGACTCAGGGAGATGAACGCTCTTGGCCAAGGTCACACAGTGACCTCCTAGCTCCTAAGTCAATACTCAACCACCAATCCACACTGGCTAGGCCAGTCTCACTTTTTAATTCAAGGTGTTAAAGTAATAAAATGTGTGGTGGAGCATATGTGGAATATCTCAGATTCTATAATTGTTGGTCTTCTGCAAATCCAATGCAAGTTCTCCATAACTCTGCACCTTTAAGAAAAACAGGAGGAGCAAATACAGAACTGTGAGAATTGTGTACTATATTGGAAGATGATAAAACAGTCCGGAGGAAAAGTCTTCCCTGGAATAATGTCTATACTCCCTTAAGGAAGTGCAGAGGGCAAACAAATACTACTGCACTCTCTGCCCAACTTCATTTTGCTTCTACTTATGGGAGGTGGGGGGAAATATACTCATGTTTGCATTTCGTTTTGACTGATAGCAAGAGAGTGTTGGGCAATAACTTTTGAAGGTGACCTTGGCGCTTTGTGCACAGTTCTGGGCATAAGGGGGCAACTCTGTCCTTGCTTTCTAAATTAGGTTTGGCTTCTAACAATCCTTTTAAGAAATGTTTCTACCGCAGAAAAACTAAACACTTTGTTCTTCCTGCTCTTAAAATTGGCCTTTCATAATAAATCTTTATACATTTGATTGCAGAACTCAGGGCTCTCAGTCCCCTAAGTAAATAAGTTAGAGATAATTCAATATTTGAGGATAAGATTTAGAGCCCTGCTCCTTACAGCTTCTCAGGTGAGTGCTCTATAACCGAGCCCAAGCAAACAGCTCTATTATCCAATTCCGTGTAACGCCCTAACAGCTCGGGGTGCCGAAGCCCACACAGGATACACAGGGAAGCATTAGCCCAGGGAGGACAAGCCCTCCCTTCATCTTGATCCTGTGCTTCACAGCTGTGCCTCCCTGCATAGTGCCATGTCTAGAGAATCCATACCTCCCACAACGTGAAAGCCAGCACAGCACTGGTCTCTAAGCCATCCACCTTCATCAGATAAACCAACTGTTTCGGAGCTGACTGCAATTATAATGAAGGGAAGATGGAAGGATCTTTCTGCTCAGCAAGCCTCTAGAAGAATCCTTGCTTCTCTCCGCACCCCTCCTGAAATGATACCAATACACATTATCTAGGGCTCAACAGCCTAGTGCAACAGAAGAGCAACGACGCCTGTGCCAGTGAATATGTGATACTATTGAGTATCTGGGGAATTCTTAAGGTGCTTATTTGTTTTTCCAGAGAATTTCATCCCTTGTCATGTATGGTTACAGCTTTTGCTAACACTCAGTGCCAGAACCCTTATGACTAATTGCCTTTCAAGGGGCAAGACGGCAAATAAGTCAAAAGAGAACTCACAGAAGGAGAACTACCAAGGGGGGAATTTTCCTTGTGTTGTTGCTCAAAGACCCGGTAACAGAGATCAGGTTATTTTTAGCTGTGAAAATTATGCCTGGTTACACAACCTGCCTCTTTATAGCTATTAATAAGAAAAAAACCTCATAATTGGAGCCAGGTGCTACCATGAGCAAAGTCGTTTCTTGTGGAGCGGATTTCATATGAAAAAATGCTAGAAAGAATTCTCATGGAGAAATTTGGCCTTTAAAGAAGTTTGTTCTCTCTGGATCCTAAGATTGTGGGTGGACTCTTTGTAAATCAGCAGCAGGAAACACACGGTTGGCCTGACAGCTCTTGTTCAGCGAGTCTCCTTTGAACAGCACCTAAGAAAATCTCTATCTCCAGGGGACCTGCTGCTTCTGAATTTGTTTTCCAGTTTTTCCCTAGCCCATATACAGAGCAAACCAAGAACAAAGTTTGACCATGTGCACGCAAATTCATCTGTATCATAAAGCATACAACCTATGTGCAACTTATGTACACACATGTGCATATTTACACACATATGTATGCACAATGTGTGTTTGGCGACTGAACTTTTCACTCATTTAAATGCACCCCATGAATTATTGTTTGGTCTTTCAGCAACCATATTGATTGCATTTTGGGCAGAGCCCAAAATACAGTAAGTGTAGGCAAAGTGCTCTTATATAAACCTTATATATTGCCTACAGCTTCCATTCTTATACCACTTAAATACATATTTAAGAACTTCTATAGTGATCGCTCTAAAATATTCATTTTATGATCCTTTCCCCATAAAATGCATCACCTTTAAGGTAAACTAGCTTACCTTCTTCAAATGGCTCACAACCCTTAGGGTTGACTCATACCTGATTTAGCAGCCTCACCTCCCTCCACCCCTTCCCTTGAATTTGGTCTCCAACCACATCAAACAACTCCTAGTTCCCTGAACACACTGTGTCATTGTTATCCCTGTGCAGTTGCAAATCTTTTTCTTCTGCTTGCATTGCTGATCCTCCCTAAAGCCACCTGGAAAAGTAGTAATCATCCTACATTTAACACCACCAAATCCTCCTCTGTGAAGCTTCTATGTTCTAGAGAAGCTAATCTTTACTCCTCCTTTGTGCCATCACTCTGTTGGTATCTACTTACTCTTTTTCCATTCTTATTCACCTGTTAACACGCCTGAGTAGAATCCAATAGTCTTGAAACCTTAGAACACATCTAATTTAAGCTTGATACCAAGTGCCTGGCACAGGGCCTGACACACAGAAGATGCTCAATGTTTATTGAGAGAAGGAATGATGTGATGAGGAAGAAAGCACTTTCCTAAGCTTTAGAATATCTATCTGCTCTGGATTTCTTTCACATTGTGATGAAATATTTTACATTATTTTCCACATGTGTCATCCTCTTTATGCCCAAACCACTGAACAATGGATTTCTCCTGGAAAATAAGCTCTTGAGCTCTTATCCTCTCTTGTTCTTTCACAGGGTCAATCAGGCTTAGCAAAAATTTCTATGGCTTGCTAGAAACATGTAAGACCTGTAGAACTCAGGAGAGAAAGAGAGCAAGATGTGGAAGTTGGTGAGAGAAAGAAGAATGTCCCACACAAAATGAGGTGGAGAATGAGTACCAAGAGTTAGCATGATAACTATCTCCATGGACTGAGGACAGGATAGAAGTAATTTAGCTCACTATTATAGTGATAACGCTGCCCACCCCCTAATTAAAATAGTTATTATGTTCTCCCTTTAAATGATACCTTTAATCTACTGAAGTTTTATTTACTCCTCTAAATACAGACACTGAAAATATACCATTAAGTAAAACCATAAAAACTAGCCGTCACAACCTTAAGCCCTTGCTTCCGACAAATACAACCTTTTCTTTGGTTCACTTAAACCAACCACTAATCAAAAAGATCAAGTAATGTCTTCATGTATTTATAGAACTAACTAGTCACCAAAATTGAATCACCTCAAGACCATATGAGTAATACACTGTGTAGAAAATTAACAGAAATATTTTGACCTCAAAGTTTAAGTACCCCAGCCTGGTTTCTAAAACATTGTGACTTCAATGTATTCAACTTATACTGATTCTTTTATAAGAGACCTAAAAGGCAGATATCTATGGCTTATATGTGTTTGGTATCCATATCCCAAATATTTATCAAAGACTTAATGAAACCATCCTAGTTCATAGACCCAGGAAACTATTTAACCTGGAAAAGACTTTAAAAATCATCTGATCCAAACCTCTGATTCCAGACTTAAAAACAAGATAGAAAAAAGTCATTGATTATCTTACCTAAAGTCATACAATGGGAGAAATGGGATGAAATTCAGATTCCCTGAATTCTAGGCTAGAATATTCTCCCATAAATCATGAGGTCTGCAACAAAACACATTAAATGCTAAAAAGCACACACAGTTTACACATATACATATAAGGATATATATATATATATATATATATATATATATATATATATATATATATATATATACTGCTATGTAAAATTAATTCATTTTTATGCTGCACAGTTTAAAAATTATAGGATGAAATATATTGGCTTATCAAAAAGTATATTGTGCCCGAACTGGTTTAGTTCAGTGGATAGAGCGTCGGCCTGCGGACCGAAAGGTCTCAGGTTCGATTCCGGTCAAGGGCATGTACCTTGGTTGCGGGCACATCCCCAGTAGAAGGTGTGCAGGAAGCAGCTGATCGATGTCTCTTCCATTGATGTTTCTAATTCTCTATCCCTCTCCTTTCCTCTCTAAAAAATCAATAAAATATATTTTTTAAAAGTATGTTGAGATTGTATTCTGATAAACCAATATATTTCATCTTATAATTTTAAAACTTTATATGGCTTTGAAATTTAAAAAGGCAAAAAGAGAAGAAAGTGTTAGATGCCTTTTTTACGGGTTAGGGAACATCACTGACTGGGTAGAAAAGGGCTCCCTCTTGTGTTCCTTCAGTGTCTTAGATTCTTCTGCCTCCAACCCTTTGCTTTTAAAGGACTCGGTTTCTCTCCAGAGAGAGGAAACTGGAGTCTGAAACATAAAATAGCTCTCCTGTCACTCATCTCTTTGCATGCTGCATGAACCGAGGATAAATCAAAGCATAGGTATGAAGAGTGAGTCTTCATATTTATTCCTGTCTTTGTTCACTGTATTAGGCATAGTGATTCATTACCTCCCAGTCCAGAGTACACAATACAATTATAATTTAAGGAAAAAAAGAGAGTACTTTCTTTTACGCTTAGACTTACTGCTACTTGAACGTGTTATTTAATTGGATTTTCCATAGCTGTATAGGGCCAACCTTGCTCTATTCCTTAATGTACCATTGCCAATTAATTTATTAACTTAGTTTATGCATTAATACAGTTAAATCCTTTTGGAGTCTCTAATTCTCACAAATCAACTTGTTAGTGTGGGGAATGTAAGCAAAGAAACTATGCCTGCCTTCAAGGAACTCATCCTATGTTAGAAGATAAAACATATGACCACAAGTAAAATAAGACAACTTTCATAAAGTGACATGCAGAATGCCATGAGGGTTCAGAGCAGGAAGATTCTTGCTTAGGCTCAGGGAAGCCTTTACAGATAATGTGCATGACATCTGGGTCTGGAATAACGAATAGACTCACAATAGTTAGATAGGGTTTGGGGAAGAAAACCATGCACAAGAAAAAGGTGGAATGGAAAATGGAATCAATTCTGGACTCGTTGGAATAAGGGCATGTATAGAGAAGCCACTCATAGATAAAAGGATAGGCTGGAGTGGCTGCAAGGAGGCTATAACAATGAAACATGAGACCTGACCAATCTTGGCATCCTGAGTATATAGGAATCAAACACATGACCTTGGTTTTATGTTCATGTTCTTCTAATCAGCTGCACTAACACGACCAGAAAAATGAAATGACAATGGAAAAGATAGTGATTCACAAACACATGTACTGTAACACTCCACAGTGACATTTTGAATGGAGAGCCTAATGGCTCGTCTATTGATTTATCTGCTCTTAATTCCGCTTGGCTGTTACTTTTTTCAAGTGACATTTCCAAGTTACATTCAAATATCAGTTATCTGCATTAAGGAAACAGAATTGTGGAAGAGATAATCCAATTGTCATTTCTTTCAGTCTTGCAATTCATTATAATGGGAATTTGAAGAAGAAAATTCATTCTTCCTAATTCATTTTTTTCAGAACCATATTAAAATTAATGTGCTCTCCTTTATTAATGTATCAGACTGCCTGGTACTAAAGCTTTTTGTGAACAATCTGCAAAGGGAACAATCCACTATTGCTAATGGACGTCACATATTTAGATGTCAGCTAAGTACATTATTTCACCTTAACTAAATGGAACATTTCTATGTGAACATCAAGACAAAAAAAAAAATGTCACCTCCTAATCTCTGGCCTAGTTCCACCTGAATCCCACTGAGATGAAACTCTCGTTTAAAATCTGAGTTCACTACTTCCTTGAAGTTGTATTCTTTAACAATATCAAGATAGCTATTTCCTCATTCTACCAAAATTGTGGTAATTTATAAGTGTACTAATTTATGATTTTAGTTTCTTGGCTATCAATATTTTACTTTTTAAATTTGACATTTCCTTATATCCTTCTTCACATTCTATTAGATAACTCCTCCATACCTCATTCCCCCATGGCAGGGAACCTTCAAGAGTGGTCCTTATAAATAAAAGTTATAGGGTGGTTTGGGGTTAATATCATTGATAGGAAAAGGAGAAAATTTTGAAAGCGATGAGTCAAGTTTTTTGGGTGTTTTCTTTTTTACCTTAAATTAATAGGTTAAATTAGTCTACATAATACAAGAGGGTTTGCCTACCAATGGTTATCACCTGCCACCATCAACAGCAACCTGTTTCCTTTCTGAAAACTGCTGACAAAAATTGCTGCCTGGCAAGGACTCCAGCTGCCTGGAAACAGCAAACCTAACACATTGTGCAACAGCGGTGCCCTCTAATGGCTGACGCTGCACAATGCCTTCCGGTGGAGGATTCATGAGTGCTGATGTGGAAGTTGCAGCTAAGACTCTAAATTTTGGAGTCTTTGAGCTCATTCTGGGTTCAATTTCAGTGGTGAGGAGAATGAAAATAGGAAGTGGTACCAGTTCCCTGATACTCACCTCAGAATTACCACTTCCATTACTGTGACCAGGAAAACCAGTTATCAGATCTGAGAAGTGGTATGTATTCTGGAATAGCATGGAATAATTAGCCTGAGCAATCATGCACATACATATACATACATAATACATGCCTACAGTGATTCATTTTAGGTATTTTCATGAAAATATATTAAACTTTATGAGCATGAAAATATGTTTTCATTTTATATTTGGAGAGATGCGGGATATAATCACATTCTGTAGCAAGTCTTAGAATAAACAAAACATGGATTTTTTAAAAGCGTGGTTTTTAAAATAATATTATATGATAGCACCCTAGCTGGTTTGGCTCAGCAGATAGAGCATCAGACTGCGGACTGAAGAGTCCCAGGTTCGATTCCAGTCAAGGGCACATGCCTGGGTTGTGGGCTTGATCCCCAGTTGAGAGTGTGCAGGAGGCAGCCAATCAATGATTCTCTCTCATCATTGATGTTTCTATCTCTCTCTCCCTCTCCCTTCCTCTCTGAAATCAATGAAAATATATTTTAAAAAAATATTATATGATAGCAATAAACAATGCTGATCCTCTCAGGTTTAACTTCAACACAACAATCCTAGAAGATCAGTTTTCAGAAACACTCAGTGGACTTATCAATTTTCTCAAGGGTCTCTCTCATCTTTGGATGTTCAAACCATTCCCTTTTGAATAATCCATCAGGCCAAAATCCCCTTCCATTTTCTCTAGTCTTTCTGTGGAGTAATTCTTCCAGATCCATATTCATCAGTGCCTGTGTTTGGGATTCCAGCAGTTTTCCCAAACAACTCTTGTTAAATACATGTCATTCTGCCTTTTTGAGAAATGTGTAGCTTTACTCTGCAATTTTATCAGACAAGGATAGTTGACTAGGTTCTAATTTTATAAGTTATCAGTTTATTAATGAATATTTTTAATATACAACAGCTTTTTCTTCCCCCCCCAAAAAAAATGAATTCACAGAATTCATTTACAGATAATTAATTCAGGGAAATAGAGGACCCTCCACCTCTTCTATATAGCTGATTTGACAATACCTTCAAATGGAGACCTGGAATCCTAACCCTTCCTTTGTTACACTGCTTTCCTCTATTTCAGTAATGATATCCACAGCCCCATCAGACATTGGGAATTTTAGGATAATCTTTGGTCATTATATTGAAATTACAAATGCCATGTTGACGTTTCATAGTGCAGGAGGCACTGTGTGATATTGGACTGCGTTCAGAATTGTTCTCATTATCATTTGCCTTGGGTTGTTTACTGGCATAAGAGTCATTCACTTGTGCCAAAAGCATGAATAGCAGACTAGCTTCCTATAGCCACCATAATGATCATCTTATCTGGGAAAATGGCGGTTGAAGCAGATGTCTGACATGGTGGGTCATGTCTGTTAAGACAGTAGATGCCTTGAGCATTGAGAACATTATCTGAAATCAAGATTTAATGAAGCCTAGTTGTTTTGTTTTCTGTAGGGGATGAGGGAGCTTACATGTTATCATAACTGGCATTGGCCATGAACTGCAAGCTAAATAAAATTCTAATCTGAGCTACCATTTCAATACTTAGTTAAAAAAAAAACCCCACACCCGTGAACCACCTAATACTATGTGAGTCATGGAACAGTCAATAAAACAAACAAAAAGAGCTGAAAAGGGTCCAAATACATAGTCCAAGGCAACCTTATAAACCCCTCCTTCCTTCCTATTTTCTTCCATTATATGTTGCTATTGCCAAGATGCTCCTCTCTTAAAAGCCCCTGGACAAAACGATTTTCTACTCCAGCACATATAGCTTTGCTCTCTTTTCTCTTTCAATTCTATTATTTAATTCAATGGTTATGTTCTAAGTCCTCCTTCTTTTCCTCTAGCATCTTGAGTTCTCTTTCAACACTAAGTCTTGCAGAAACTTAGAAAGAGGAGAGAAGCTTTGTGAGGACGAACAAAAAGCTGAGAGACAAACATCAAAGTCTGGATGAAATTGGGAGTGGTTGGAAGGCTGGGGACACTTCAGAATTAATAATTTTTGTCTCATCTGAGCATAAATGGGATATTCAAAAGGAATCTGTAATTAGTGGCTGAAAATATATTAGCAACTTGCTGCCTGTACTCTTGCTACAAGTATAGGAGAAGCTATCCAAGAGGCTGTACATTAAAACAGAAAATTTCATCTGAGTCAGCTCAGTTTCCTTGTGGAAACTATAAAAACTATAGCTCTTAACACTTTTGCTTTTGGCATTACATCTCAAACTGTGGAAGTGTGTGTGTGTGTGTGTGTGTGTGTGTGTGTGTGTGTGAAACACTAACCCACTAATCATACAATGCCAGGGTTGGCTTTATTTCACTTATACCCATCCACATCCATGGCTTATATGTAAGAAATTGGAGGCCCACAAAAATGTTGGTTTGCTTACAGTAAATAAAAAATATCTGAATCCACATTTTTTTAGCCCCCTACTACTGAAAGCCAATATGCAGATTTATCTTCATGAAGACATAGGAAAAAGCTTGGGACGTGGTGGCCTGGGACTGAGAGGCAGGGGCTGCAAAGACATTTTTTGCACATCTCTGGCCCTCCATCCCTCCAGCATAGACATCAGAAGGGTACCCAGCCTGATGCCTGCACCTCTGACAAAACGGAACAGACCGTAAGCCCTTCCAGAGATGCTGGCTGAGAGGACCAGCATCACCCTACAAGCAACCTTGGCCTCCAAAAGGGCTCCTTGTTATGCGGAAGGTGGGAAGACAGCACTAGCCCCTCATGCTTGTTTCACAAAAGCCCCAAGATTCCTGATGGAGCCCAGGGACACTGTTCTTCCTTGAAGAGCAGAAAAGGGAAACTTGAAACTCAAAAGCAGGTTTTATAAACATTTGCCACCCTCCAACAAAGGAAACTGCAGTCCACAGAGATCTCAAAATTGTTTTCTGTCCTTCCTAGAGCAGCTCAGAGCATTTTTCAGCATCCTTTAATTTCATGCCATTTTCCTAAACCAAAAATTAAATTTCCCCTTTGAAGTGAAAGTAATAAATCATCAAGGAGAGAACTGGCAGCTCTGGCAGCTCTTATGAAAAAAGCAGAGGTAAAAATTAGACACGGACACCTTTCTCCCCTTCTCATTCTGGCTTATACACAGTCGTGCAGGCCTCAGCTGCCCTCCAGGGGCTGTGCGGCTCCCCGGGCTCTGAGACTGATGTGGTGTTGCTGCAATTATTATTGATGCTGGTGCTGTTTATTTTGTTTGATTCTGTGTTCTTGCTGTTTTGCTTTCATGGGAACAGGTGTGGGTGTTTTTGTTTACTTGCTATTTTATAGCTCAGAATCATTTTGATTTAAATCAATAATGACAGCAAACAGATCTGTTGTTTGAAACATCAAGCAGTTGCTTTCAGTCCATTGTTCTGTGAAGACTATTTCGTGTGTTTTTTTTAACTTTTCAAAGTAGCTTTTATTATATCACACGTGGATTTATTGTTGCTTTGCACAATTGTATAATAGTCTCCGGTTTTCAAAAGTCCTGTTACTTAGTCTATAAGGGAACAATGACGCATCTAGCAGCCTGCCAACCTGTTCACTTTACAGCGCACATAAAATGATGTTTGTGTATATGGTGTGGAAATGTGTTTACAATCAATCCCTTGGGGCAATTCTGAAGACAAAGAGCATCTGCTTTTTATTTAAGGAGATGCTGTGCAAAAAGATAGGGAGAATGTCTCTGCTTCCTTTTAGCCCAACACAGAGAGGACTGGATTCAGCTGCCATTTGGGGGATAAACGTAAATCATTTATGTGATGAAGTGGAACTTGAACCAAATCGAAGCACAGATATTTATTTTTTGTTCATACTCTTTGTTTCATAAGCACTACTTGTTCATAGCCGGTACTGTAGTTGGGTTCTGCCCACCAGGATGAGGGCTTCATTTCAAAAGCTCAGCTGTTACATCACAGGTTTCAGCTTTCGAAGTAGAATATTGTGTGGGGCAGGAAAGAACCAGCCATTCATCCTGGTGCTTCGGGAATCCTTCACCACAGCCACAACTGAGACAACATGGATTCGTGACAGGACTGAGGAGGTGAAAACATGCGTCTGGTGTTTTGTGAATCAGCCATGGCTGGACTTAACCTCATGCCCACCGTGGGTTATGTGCCTCTTTGGTCCTTGGACAAGAGATCATCCTCACTCGGTGAACGGGCCATGTTGGAAGGTTAAAGGAGCAACTATCCATGGAACTTATTACAGACTGGAAAATCCTTATTGCAAAGAAAGCCAAAATCTATTAAAAGTGCCAGCTCTGCAAACGATGTAAGACCCTGGCAGTTAAGAAGTGGATAGCTACCTTGGCATGGAAGGTGACCACAGCATGGAATTGGTGTTAGATCTGGGTATGAGTCATTTTTTTTAAAGTTCCATAGGTGATGCTCCTGACCATTTAGGGTTGACAACCCCTGGAGTAGTGCTTTTAACTGCCTGATAGGAATGGAGTGCAAAGCTCTACCTATATTCCATCTAGTCACTGAGGGACACAGCACTTTACCAAACCATTTTCCCCCAGCTTCTCTGAAGACAGAAGAGAATATAATAAAATAAAACAGTCTAAATTTGAGTGTGAAGGATTTGGATTAGATCTAAGAAGAAACTTTCAGAAGGAAAGAGATTGAGTATTAAAATGCATTACCTCTGGGATAGCATGCCACATAATCTTCTGAGTATTTCACAAGAATGAATTTCCATCTGCCTTTGATATGTTTCTAATGGAAAGCCTAGCCGATATTGGAGTCTAAACTTCATTCTTTCAGATAGGGCTGAATTCTGCACACATTCATTCAAAACAAATCAAGCATGTTGTGAGTGCCTTATAATGTCCTAAAGGAGGCCACTTGGTTGGAAAGACTATTTGGGTGTTCAAGCTGTGTCAGGTCCTATTTGTAAAACCATGAGAGTCATTTTGTGTCTTCTGAAGCCAAACTGCCTGGATTTCAGTTTTCCCACTTATTAGCAGATAGGCATATTTTTAATCTCTCCATCAGTTTACCTGTAATGGGATGAGAATGATGATGATGAAGATATTGCTAGTACCATCCTCATATAGTTATTTTCTAAGTTCAGTGGATTGATATATGCAAAGTACTTATACCATGCCTAGAACATAGTAGACCTTTGTATAAAAAGTAGATTTTTTTTCATTAAAGTTCATTTCAGGTTGCTTAGGTCATAGAAAAACATTGTATTCTGATTTCTATTTGTAGTTGCAAAACTAAAATACACAATCTGTTTTGTATTTTTAAAGCTAGTATAAGTATAACACATCCTTGGATTAGCAACATCTTAAGAGGTTGAAGGAAATAGAGAAGTTGTGTAGATGAAAGTTTATTAATCCTGTGTGCACATCAGAATCACTGGGGAGGCTTTTTAGCAGTACTAATGTTCAGACCCAATCACAAACAATACAATTAATTACCAGGCTCTTATTTTTATTTATTTTTTTTCTCTACTTGTCATTCCAAAGTCCAACAAAGATTGTAAACCATTAATCAGGAAACAACTTTCTTGAATTGTAGACATTTCTTAGCCAATCTCTTTTAACATTTATATTGATAGAGAACTCATTATGGCACATAAAATGAACTATCCCTTTAAGTTCAAATAACACTAAGCAAACAATTCAGACTGAACAAATTTAGAGTTTACCTTCAAAGTCCTCACATTCTCAAACTGTTGGCAACAGATTTGTTTGATCAAGTGAAAAAATGCCAAATATAATGAAGTGTTATGCAAAGTCTCTAACCTTTCACTATTGTCATAGTTAAATGAAACAAATAAAGGCTATCAATCAAAATTGAGGATGAAATCAGGAGCTTCACAGACAAAAAAGGACTAAGGGAGTTTGTTACTACCAAACCAGCAATGCAAGAAATGTTAAAGGGTCTACTGTAAAAAGAAAAAATAGGAAATGAAGAAGGAAGACAGGTGTAAGGAATAATTATGGTGACAAACAAGTATTTATCAATAATAACTTTAAATGTAAATGGATTAAATGCCCCAATCAAAAGACATAGGGTAACTGAGTGGATAAGAAAACATGACCCACATATCTGCTGTCTACAGGAAACCCACCTCAGAAAAAAAGAGGCATGTTCATGGCCGCACAATTTACTCAAAGCTAAGATTTGGAAATAGCCTAAGTGCCTATCAGCAGATGAGTAAATTCAAAACTGCAGTATATCTACACAATGGAATACTACGCTGTGGTAAAAAAAAGGAATTCTTACCATTTGCAACAGCATGAATGGAACTGGAAAGCATTATGCTAAGCAAAATAAGCCAGTCAGAGAAAGGTAAATATCACATGATCTCACTCATTTATAGAATATGATGAACAACATAAACTGATAAACAAAAACAGATCCAGAGACAGAGAAACTCAATCAGACTGTCAGACCTCAGAGGGAACGTAGGGGAGGGGGAGTTAAGGGGGAGATATCAACCAAAGGACTTGCATGCATGCATAGAAGCCTAACCAATGAACACAGGCAACAGGGGGGTGAGGCCATGAGTGGGGAGGTGGGGAGCAGTGGGGCAATAAGGACATATATGTAATACCTTAATCAATAAAGGAAAAGTAAAATTCATAATCATGTTAACCAAAAAAGAAATAATAAAAAGTGGCAGAGATCAAAAGAGTTGGAATTAATACAACAAAACAGAATGAACGCAGAAGAAAAAGTATTTATAACAATGTTAAATGAAAAGAAATTGTTGATTATAGTTTTAAACATTTCAAGGGGTTATTTTGTTTCCTAAATACTAAAATAAATGTTTATAGTATACCCATTTTCTTTTTAATATAAACTTAATTCTCAGGTTCCTTTCTGTCCAATACAGAAAATTTAATCTTAATAATTTTCCTCCATCAATATGCAGGCAAATAATAGTAATGCTCTTTTAGATTTATGCAATGTCGTTCTCTGACATAACACATTCTCAGGATATCCTTGTACCAGATTTGCACTAAAAGAAAAGGCATTATAAAGCAAGACTCTGATCTTATTCTTGCGGGTTTTTTTCTTTAATTGATCTGACCTTGAGAAAGATCCCTAAACTTTGTTCTAAGTTTCTTTATCCATAGGGGCAGGAGCGGGGAGAGAAGGATTTGAATAAGTTATACATTAATTTTCTTCCAGCTCTAACATTTTATAAATCTCTCTGTTGAAATACATTGAGATAGTGGCAAAGGGCTTTAGTAACTTGCCCAAGGTCATGCATTTAGACAGAAGTAGTGAAGGACTCAGGTCTCCTGAATCATATTTCAAAGTGTTCCCACTATGCTTGAAGGCTTATTATTGAAAATGTGAAAATAAGACCTTGGTTTATGTTATTATTTTATTTTACTCTTGGACTAAAACAGTCTGTTTAAAGTTACACTATCATGTGGGATATTATTTGGCAACTATGTTTCAAGGAAATAGCGAACACCAGTGTTTTGCATTTAATTGTGAAATTTCTACTCTGATTCACTGTCACAAACTCCCTCTTCAGTTGGCTCCGTCTTGGGTTGGGACTGTTTCTTAGGGACAGTGATTTTACTCATGCTAAAGGAACAAGATCTGATGATTTCTAATTTCCAAGGGCAAAAAAGAAAAGCTTACCCATATGATTAGATTGAAAGTTTTCCAAAGTTTTGCTGTTTTCTAATTTGTTCTTAGACTGACCCAAACTTCATGGACTTCTAAGCAGTAGTACTTGGAGCTTAAGAGTTAACGATTTGAAAAAGAATGAAAAGTGTTGTCTTCTCCTCTACAAGAAGGAGGGGCCCACATGAGCAGTAGCGGATCTTATACCATTTTTTTCTTACCGCATTACTCAATCTTCCCATAGCGCAGACAGGTGAAGTATTGACTTGCGCTGGGCAATATTAAGTAGGAACTGGGGCCAGTACATTGCAATGGCACAGAGGCCAATTGCTTGGTCCTTTGTGAATGACTCACACTCTCCTCTGTTTCTTATTTTCACACACAAAGCTCACTGGGAAAGAGTGCCTCCCTCAAGCTTGTTTCACATCTCTCCAGCTTCATTGGAGGAGTTCAGTTGGAGGAGTGAGTTGTAGCAAGCCACCATACTTTCTCCAATTCAGCACAACTATTTTGCCTTTTACTTTGAGAACTATTAAGCCATTGATAAATTTATACCAGAGTTGACTCCCGTTTGCCTCCTGAATGTTTCTTAATGTTCCTGGATACAAAAGAGAAGAGGGATGTCACCAGCATCTCCAAATCAACAAAAGCTAGCACAATCAAGAATCAAATTCTACAGCTGATGGCTACAGAGGTCAAAAAAATATGCTATCAAAGTTTGCTGGAAGTTGACATAACAATCCCAGATTAGGAAGGTTGTACAGGGGCCCTGACTGGTTTGGCTCAGGGGATAGAGCATCGACCTGCGGACTGAAAGGTCCCAGGTTCGATTCCGGTCAAGGGCATGTACCTTGGTTGTGGGCACATCCCCAGTGCGAGGTGTGCGGGAGGCAGCTGATTGATGTTTCTAATTCTCTCTCCCTCTCCCTTCCCGTCTTTAAAAAAATCAATAAAATATATTAAAAAATTAAAAAGAAGGTTGTACAGGGGGCTTAAATTGTGCATCATTGCCGGAACCGGTTTGGCTCAGTGGATAGAGCGTCGGACTATGGACTGAAGGGTCCCAGGTGCGATTCCGGTCAAGGGCATGTACCTTGGTTGTGGGCACATACCCAGTAGGGGGTGTGCAGGAGGCAGCTGATCGATGTTTCTCTCTCATCGATGTTTCTAACTCTCTATCCTTCTTCCCTTCCTCTCTGTAAAAAATCAATAAAATATATTTAAAAAAAAATTGTGCATCATTTCTGATCTCTTCTAATTAGATGTTAATGTCTTCACACCTTGTCAATTGGTTGGAGAATAATTATACTTGGAAGCATTATGTGCCTCTCTCTCTAATAATTATCCTAATTTGTTTTGCTCATTTGTGTAGTAACATAGCACAAGGTGGAAAATGAGTTCCCTGCAGGTCAGTGAGTATTACCTCACTACTCAATACACATTTGTAGATCATAAACATGGTTCATTAGTTTCTCAAAGACAAGAAAGTTCTCTTGCCACAGACATTTCTAAAAGCAATAAAAATTACGTAATTATTCTTGAAGAACACGTAACATTTACAGTCTTAATAGTTTTCCATGCACATGTGCACATCTAACAAATGGTGCAGAGATCTCAAGTTAAAGGAGACTCTTTAACCACATAAAGCCACATGTTGACACTTTCTTTAATTGTGACAAATTCTGTTCTCTCACTTGAGAAGGTGACATTTTATGGCAAATAAGTCTGGGAGATCACCTGGAACATGAAAAGATTTTTTGTGCTTTAAGCTATTTCCTATAATGACCAGACAGTTGTAGACAAGAAGCTAGCTGGCAGTACAGGTGTTCTGAGCTTTATTAATCACATCAGGAAACCTGTATTTTTTTTTTAAAAAAAAAAAGCCAATCAAAAGCTCAGATTCTTCTCAGCATGAATGCATCTCAAGGAACTGGTAAATTGGAGTAAATGTCTATATTGCCACGAACCCCAAGTCCCTGGAATTGCTGTGTAACCCAAGGAGGCAGGAGGTCTGAGAACAAGCATGTAATGCTGACAATTGGTATTAATATGCTGCCGTCTCCTCTTCCTTGTGATCCAGCTGCCACCACCATAACCACTTTCACTCACACAGCCCTGTGAAGTCATCAAAGTAATACGACTGGAGCTGGAACGAACGGCTTTGCCAGTGTTTCACCCCTTCCACAATTCCCCAGCTAGCCTCTGATGTGACCTTCTCTGTTGATTTTCCCCTTGGAGGCTATTCTTGATATTTATCTTAATAAGACACCACAAAGTGGTAGATTACAGAAAGGAAGAGCCTCAGCAGTATAATTTATGTCGGGTAATTCAGCAGAGACAATTGCTAAATGAAACTCTCTAAATGTTAAAAGATAGCTTTTCAACCCGGGGTGAGGGTGTGTAGAAGAGGGGATGTAAGAGAAGAGCAACTTTTCAAACTACTGTTGGCATTTTTAGATGTGTTACTTTGCAAATAGTCCTGGCAGAGAAGAGCAGCAGCCTTCACATGTGGTTTCCTAGGTGGGACTACGTGAATGATAAGTTGATGAATGTAAACCAAAAACAGGGAAGAAAAAATGAGGTATTCGGCCCTGGCTGGTGTTGCTCAGTGAGTTGAATATTGTCCCAGGCACAGAGAAGTTGCTGGTTTGATTCCTGGTCAGGGCACTTGCCCAGGTTTGCAGGCTTGATTCCCAGTAAGGGGCATGCAGGAGGCAGCCGATCAGATGTTTCTCTCTCATTAATGTTTCTATCTCTCCCTCTCCCTTCTTCTCTCTCTAAAATCAATTAAACATATTTTAAGAAAATTAAAAAAGGTATTCTGTTTTCATTCTGTTGTTGAAATTTCAGGGAGAACTGCAAATAAATAGATTTCTCCATTTGGCTCAAGATCCCATCTACATACTTGTGAAGTGAATGGAACCTCTAAATGGGCAGTTGAAATCCAGACCACTTAAAACACATAGTTATAGATATGCAATAAAACAAAATGAACAAACACATTCTGGATTGAAGGGAGGAAACATTTCTACCATATCTTTCATTAAGTATACCAGCTAAGCCTCACAGCTGGAAACTACCCTGAAATGTAGTGAAGTGAATACTGCGCTAAGAATCTGAAATTAGATCAGTTCTAGTTCTACTATTTGATATGTAATCTGGATGAGTCTCTTCATATCCCTAACCTCCCTCTTTATAGCAAGATGAAATAATACTTCACATACTACCCTCTAAGAGTTGCTGTCAATGTCAAATTAAGCAATGGATTAAAAGTATAATAGGATGCTACCCTTTATTGTTTTTCTTAAATGATCCTGCTTTTTAGGTTTTCTGTCTTTATCTTTCACCTTTTTTTTCTATTTGCTTCTCCAAGGCCCAGGAGATAGAATAAGGAATGTATTTACTGGTATGTATATACTTTAGTCCTGAAATATAGAAGACTAGGGAATAACATGATTAAGTCAAGTTTAAGAAAAAAATTTTAAAAAGGATGGTGGCATCTACTTTAATGTATATTCATTTTTTAATTTATTCAATTAGTCCAAAAATTTCAAACCTGGCTTGTAGCTGAATAGATGCACATAAGTATGGTTATGTAATAAAAGAATGCCAAAATATTTCGCAAGGGGGGAGACTTCCCCTGAGAGTAGAAAGTGAGATTTTTAACAGAATATATCATGACATAAGATATTTAACTGAATCTCAGAAGATATGTAGGTTTCTTTCCCATGTGAACAACAGTATACTCATCATTACTGGAGCTTTAAAATCTTCCTTTCTAAGAGTAGACTAAAGGTGAAATTATATGAGTAAATACGGTAACCTTCTTTCACAGTAGAATAGGTTCTGTAAAAAGCAAATTAACACTGTCCCTACTTAAGCAACTGAGCACTTTAGGCAAGGCTTGCTGGGTGGAAATTATCGCACTGGTATTAAGTCCCAAACAATCCAGTGAAAAAATGCCTAGGTTCCAGATGTTCCAAAAGAACTTAGAGGGTGAGAGAAGGAAAGAGAGGGAAGATAAAGGAAGAGAGAAGAAATATGGGGAAGAATGTGGGAATACAGTAAATTCTGACTTTTTGCCTCCATTCTTTTTATTCCTGGTAACCACAGTACACTCCTGCTCTGTACCATTACGTCCGTCCAAGACTTGGGTCTACAAAATGAAACAGTATCATTACTTGGTTCAAGAATTTAAATGTCTTCATATCACGAGTAATGAATAAAGTATTTATAATTATGGCAAATGATAACTTGAACTAACATGATATAGATTTTTTAGTTCTGGGTATAGATGTTGATGAAATTAAATATCCTTCTGAGATTATTTATTGGGTAACACGAACAAGTTCTGAAAGATGGGAAGAACTCTCTTTCTGTGCTATCTCCTGGAAGAGCTCACAGAGAGGCTGGGGAGCTGGATTTCGTTCTCTACTTCACTTTGCTAATTTTAGGTAGTGCCGACCTCAACAATGAGGTGTCAAATCTGCTCAAAGCAAGCAAATCTTCCCCTGAAACTTTGGGACTTCTTTTAGAGCAGTAGTGTCATTCTAGCTGAAATAGTTCAACACATAAAAATGATTCTTGGGAAAAGAAATTTCCCAAACCTGATTCAGAATAGAAACTTGCAAACAGGGGGAATGGTACCAAGTGCCGCATTGCGTAGGGCATAGAGGCCAACGGACACTTGTGATCAGCCTGTGTCAGGTGTCCTCTTAGCGCCGTGTTCTCTCGCTCCAATTCTCACTTCTCACACTCTGTGTCCAATCACCTTAGGCCTTTGAAGACTTTTAGTCTATGTGCTGCCAAAGCTAGCATAGCCTTTGAAAACTTTTAGAACATCTCAGACCTGGAAAAAATAATCATTTATTCTTTTCTACTGCTGAGGTCATAATAATAGTAATTCTCAACCAGGCTTTTGATTTTATAAGAAACTCAGCCCTTGAGGTCATAGAGCACTGCTGAACCAATATCTCAGGGCTCTAAGAGGTAATAAAGCCAATCAAACCACTGAACTCTATTTCTACATCTAGAATCTCTTTGAAAGGAGAGAGACCAAGAAATAATTTTAAAAGATCTTTAATGACTTCAAACCTTAGGAACATTATGGGATTGGGGCTAATCAAGATAGAACCACAATAGAAAGGTTAAACTTTCAGGAAAGAATATTTTATGATAGCTAATGTATCTAAAATGCTATAAACTTAGCACATTATTTGATAGTATTCTTGACAATCGTAATTAGAAAAAAGTAATCAGCCACAGAGGGCATCTCTTGGTCTACAGTTTAATTATTTTTGGCTTTAAAATTTGTAGAGCATCACATTTTCAATGTATTTCTGTTGTTCTTTCGAACTTGCAATCTTTTTTATGTTAAATGTTATTGCTCTTGTGCAAAGTGAGTATGTTAGAGATCACTTTGTGTCAAAGAGACTTCAAAGGCTGAAATCAAATTAACTTAAATTCAATATTTTATTTTGTAGACCAGAAAAACAGCAATTACTGTGCTTTCCAAAGTTTCTTTTTTTCTCAGAGAGAGCTAGTTGCTAGGAAAATCTCATCTCCTTTTTTCTTGGCCATTATGGCTGCTCAGCTAGACTAAATTTTCTATACTCCCTTGCTTAGGGACATGGCTATGTGACTATGGCTGTGTGCCCTTGGAATAGGAGTGTGATGCCTACCACTCTCAAGACTCGATCTATCATTATTGATGATCCACATTCTCTTCCTGTGACAGGAGCCCAGCTCCCATTACTAGATAGCAACAAGGTCACAGGGGCATAGTGAAGCAGTAACTGGGTCCCTGATAAACTTCAAGAGAGCCAGTTCTTCATTGGCCTGGACAGGTCACATTGAAACTTGAGAGAGTAATGAAATGTTTTGATTTTTCTTTTAAGTCATTCATTCATTAGGCCTTTATTTTTAACTAGTGGCCTGGTGCCCTCTCATAGTCTGGGACCCCTCGGGGGATGTCCACCTGCTGGCATGCCTGGCCAGCCTGGGTGAGGGGCTGCCCACAGCCCCTTCAGGGTTTGGGTCCCTACTGGGGTGCCTGGCTGGAAGCAGATATCTGGGATTTATTTAACTTCTATAATTGAAACTTTGTTGCCTTGGTCCCCTGCTTGAAGCCTGGGTTACTCTTGGCAACCCAAGGTCCCAGCCCAGCAGGTATCTGGGGTTTGTTTATCTTCTATAATTGAAGCTTTGTAGTCTTGAGTAGAGCTCAGGATCCACAGAGCCCTGGCTTCCTTCATTGACCAGGGCAACTCCAGTTCCGTGGCTGCCACCATGTTAGTTGAGTTAATTTGCATATTTGCTCCTAATTGATTGGTTGGTGTGGCTTGTGGGTGTAACAGAGTGAGGGTCAATTTGCATATTACTCTTTTATTGATTAGATGTGTTGGTATCATTATGTCAATTTCTTTAAACCCCTCAAAACTTTTGGCTCCTACAAACAAGTGTTGAATTTCTTAAGAAATGCCTAAATAATATCTGTAACCAGGATTTAGAAAAAGGCCCAGCATACCAATACAACAAATTACTGAAAGAATATGTGAAGAAATGATTAAAAAGTAGCTTGCTTAAGGTGACATAGTTAATTGCTATAGAACTAAACAGAAACCTTATGTTTCTAATTATACTTAATATGTCTTCAATACAAATCTTACTTTTTTATCCTGAGATAAATAAGAATATTGATTTTTAGCCTTGTTCATACAATTTTTTCTATCTTATAAAGAAATTTTGTTTAGAATATTTTTTCTGTTGTTATTAATAAGTATCAACTAGCTAGTCTTATCAGAGAATTGCCCTAGTGATGTTTTCATAGCAGACACAACATCTTGGTTTGTCAAATGTACTATAATTTTAGAGAAAAGAAAACAAGCTACTCCAATTATGCTTTGCCATTTGTCTGACATGTTCATTATTCTCAACGCAATTCCTATCACATGTTGTCTTCTTGTAAAAGCCATTTCTGTCAAATTAACTTAGGGAGGACTGGTGAAAAATGAAAAAAGAAAAGAAAACTCCTCATCTACTTCCAACACCTGGAGAATCAGCAGAGAAATATAATTTTGTCTCTTTCAAATTAAATCAGATTCTGGGCTTGCTGTTTCTGAAATAACCCAATATAAAATGGAAGAGTTGCATCCATCCATGACCATTTAGGAACACGCTAAATTCATGGAAAATCAATTTCAACCCTCAGCCATGTGGCTTTTTATGATGATACATTAAGACTTCTTTAATTTTTGTAAATCTACTGGCTTATTCATTTGGACGCTATCTGAAATAAACGAAACTTTCAATTCAATAAAATTTTTATCCAATAAAGTGATCTGGGCTCTAGTCACAGTTCCTACACATATTATGAAATTCATGGTTCCCACTTAGTGCAGGGTCAAAGCCTCAAAATCTTTTAAAAGGATATCTTTTCTATATTCTGAGTCACCTCTATAACTATTTCTTTTCATTTTTATTATCTTCATTGATTTACCAATAAATCTATAGAGCAAAGCTATGAGATGACAACTGTCAGAGAGGATTAAAAAAATCTATAACACGCACACATACCCAAAAAAACTATCAGAACAAATAATCAAGTCAAGGCTAAAGTAAAGGCTTAAATCTTGTTTTTCTATCCTAGTTTAGTTTGCCACTGCTAAAAGGATCCTATTAAAATTGACAAGTCCAAGAAACACAGAGTAGAATCTTTACAATTAAAAAGGGAGCTGAAAGCATGAGTGAATTCAGGGGAGATATTACAAGACACATGAGTTTTTGAAGGTAGTGTTGGAATTGGTGCTATTAATGTTTAAGAAGAGAAATACAAAACTTAGAAGAAGAAAAAGATGGACAGTACACAAAGTGAAGATGGAAGAAAAATATTATTGCTATTCCTTCTTCTGGGGTTCCCATTATGTATATGTTGGTACACTTGATGTTTTCCAACAAGTCTAAGGTTCTGTTGTTGGTTTTTCATTTTTTTTTCTTTCTGCTCCTAAGCCTAGATAATATCTATTTATTTATCTTCAAGTTCACTCACTCTTTGTTCTGTCAGATCAATCATTTTTTATTCTCAACCAAGGATACGTTTTTTATTTATTTTAGAAAGAGAGGAAGGGGGAGAGGTGAGATAGAGATCAGAGAGAGAGAGAGAGAGAGAGAGAGAGAGAGAGAGAGAGAGAGAGGAGATAGAAACATAAATTGGTTGGCTCACATACATGCCCCAAAACTGACCAGGAATCAAACCTTTAAGTATATGGTACAATGCCCTAATCAACTGAATCACCTGACCAGAGTTGCCAATTCAATCATTTTATTGAACTCTTCTAATAAATATTCAGTTCAGTTAATGTGCTTTTATTCAACTACGTTTTTATTTTCTAAAATACATTTTTATCTCTATATTGATATTCTTTGACCAGACATCTATGTCATACTTCCCTTTAGATGTCGTTTCTTTAGTTCTTTGAATCTATTCTGTTTATAATTACTGACCTAAAGTCTTTGCCTACTAAGCCCATACTCTTGAGTCTCTCAGGGACATTTTCTGCAGGCTCTTTTTTATTTCCTGTGTGTGTACCATATTATCCTGTTTCCTTGCATTTCTCATAGTTTTTGTGGAAAACTAGATATTTAGATAATATATTCTTTCAATTCTTCTATCAGATTACTCTGTCCCCCACAGTTTGTTGTTGTTGGTATGTTGTTGCTGCTGTTTTTTCTCTTATTGGTGCTTGTTTGTGTAGTATTTTTCCTGAACTAACTCTGTAGATTCTGTGTTCTCTACTGTGCATGGCTTCTGAGTTGAGTCCTCTGCTAGTTTTTATTTTTTTAAGTTACTGTTTTTGCTTGTAAATCTGGTTTCTTATGGGTCACAACCGGGATCAATATAATTGAATGGTCAGCCCAGGATGGGTTAGATTTTCTGAAATGCCTTGCCTTAATCTCTATATTTGCCACAACAGTGTATATGAGAAGACAAGTCGTCACACTTTAGGTAGTTTAGAAGACGGCCTTAGCTTTGGCTTCTGGCTTATATGGGGCCTCGACGTTAGCCCTTCTCCTTTCCCATGTTTCTCCTGGGCTTTCTCACAGTCTTTTAGGCCCCCTATAGGAATATATTGACAGTTTTTTTCAATATGTTGAAATTTTTCAAAGTTCCTTATGGCGGCTGTCTAGATCTTTGGATTTCCTTTTAAATTCCCAGCCAGCCTCTTATTGGTCTCAACTGAAATCACAGCCTTAGACAGCCAAATTGTTTCCAGAATTGCTATTGTTTTGGTAACAACCTGGGAGTCGGCTTTACCCTCCTCCCTACTTCCACTGAGCCGAGCTCTAAATCAAATCGCATAGCCCCTATGCTCTGGGAATAGAGATTTCCAAGGAGCCGAAAGTTTGGATAAAACATTGACTGCATTCTGGGGATGCTGCTTTTAAAGAAACTCTAAAAGAGGTCAAATTTCTTTGTTGTCTGCAATGCTGCTGTCTTTTGAAGACCATGGCCCTGAGCTGGAGAGGAAGAGGGCCTAATTGAGAGACCTACCTTCCTCCTCTCCCTCTAACTGAGGTTTAATAGTGCCTTTTGAACAAAGTTTGTAAATGGTTAGCTGTAGGTGTTTTGCCTGTATTTTTATTTTTTAATTTAAAAGGAGAGTAAGGTCACCAAGGTTCTCATTCTGCTATTTCGGAAGTTGACCTTCTCTTATACAGTTTATCAAACTGATTTAGCATTTTATTTAATTAATCTGTGGTATGTTTTAAATTTACATCAATATATGAAGTCTACCACACACAGTAACAGCTGGATGCTGGGCTAGAATCTCAGGCCATGACAGTTCATACTAGGCCAGAAAACTCTGGCACGTGTAGTGATGAGTGTCTAAAATGTGTACCCTCAAAATCTGATTGAGTAACCCTTACAAGGAATTTCTCAGTGCAAAGCTATAGGCAGAAAATAAACGTAACAGGTGAGTTTCATGAGCACTTTGGTGCTTGGATCACCTATGCTCAACTGTCCTCCTAGATAGTTTTGGTAAAGTATTGCTGTGTAAAAAACTGTACTCAATAAAGTGGCATAAAACAACAGGTATTTTATTAATATTGCAACTTTGTGGGCTAAGAATTCAGTCAGAAATCGGCTGGGCTATCCATACTTCTGTGTCACATGGAATGTTATTCAGCTGGTGGTTGGTCTGGTATGGGTGGTCCCAATGTCATTATTAAATGCTTAATTCCTTTGTCAGATGACTATATGGTTCTTCTGTATCACTTTGCCTTTCTATCTATGAAGACTCAGGGTTTCTTCACGTGGTTTCTCCTGCAAAGCAATCAGACTTTTTACTTCATGGATCAGAATTCCTAGAGAGCGAGGCTAATCCTTTTAAAAGGTAGGCCTCAAATTGATAGAATATCACTTCCACTGCCTATTAGTCAAAGTTGTCAAGGGGAGGTGATATAAAACCCACCTCTTGAAAAAAAGAATGTCAAAGAATTTGATGTCATCTTTAATCTGTCACACAGCCCAAGTTTGTTTGAAAAATGAGACACAAAGACATTAGCAATTCTCTGGGTTTGGGACTGAGCACATCCTGTGAATCTCTCACCAGAATGGGCCTCTGAGACATCCCTAATAAACCTGAGAATTTTGTTTCTCCAGTCAGGTATTTTCCTGATTCATTCATTGAGCGTGACTGTGGCATCGCCTTTAGAGAATCACTAAAACATCAACAACAGTAGGGTGAAGCCTGCATTTTTCAAAGATAGAGGGAAAAGAGCTACCTAGCATTTAAAGAGATTTCCAAAGATGTTGTTCTAATTCCCTTTTAAGAATCAGGTCCAGCTCTAACTGGTTCAGCTCAGTGCATAGAGCATCAGCCTGCAGACTGAAGGGTCCCAGGTTCAATTCTGGTCAAGGGCATGTACCTTGGTTGTGGACACATTTCCAGGAGGCGTGCAGGAGGCAGCTGATCGATGTTTCTCTCTCACTGATGTTTCTAACTCTCTCTCCCTCACCTTTCCTTCCTGTAAAAAATCAATAAAATATATGTATGGGGAAAAAAAAGAATCAGGTACAATCATTGTAGTCACATGATATTGATGGGAATGTTATTTCTTCTCTCCTAATGGACCTAGCAGCACAATTTGCCTAGCTCAGCTTAATATAGCAAAGCCTTCAAGAGGAGGGTGGCTTCGTTTCATGAGTACTACTTTGCCGGCTTTTCTTAATGGTCCATCTTTTTGTTCACACACCTATCTGGTGCTGCCGTAGGGCACGTTGTCTTAGTTAGCTCAAAAGTTTTGTTCATTACAGAACTCTCAACTCTTTTTTCTTTTCTAACCTGGATTATCTTACAATGAACATATTCACATTTTTCTGCTTCTCAAAATATAAATGAGCTGTAAACTCCCCTTCTGTTGAGCAGTTCCAATGAGGCACGAACTTTGAAACAAAAGTAGAGGTCTATTGATTGATTGTCTCCTACAGGGAGCAGGTATCAACCTGACAGCTTCCACTTTTTGATCCTTAATACAAAGGGATCTTTAACCTCCT
Organism: Murina feae; assembly: GCA_004026665.1. Classification (NCBI taxonomy): domain Eukaryota; kingdom Metazoa; phylum Chordata; class Mammalia; order Chiroptera; family Vespertilionidae; genus Murina; species Murina feae. The sequence continues at coordinate 26,744 of PVJC01020670.1, forward strand.
CTTAGACAGTAAAGCCAGTTTCTCAAAGAGTTTTTAAAAAATATTTTTTTATTGATTTCAGAGATGAAAGGGAAAAAAAGATAGAAACAGCAATGATGAGAGAGAATCATTGATTAGCTGCCTCCTGCACACCCTACAGGGGGGATTGAGCCCTGCAACTCAGGCATATGCACTGACTGGGAATCAAACCATGACTTCCTGGTTCATATACCAATTCCAACCATTGACATATGCTGGCTGGGCAAAGGGTAGTTTTTTGTGTGATGGAAAGCAGGTAGATCTCTGAAATGCAGGAAGCAAATTCTATTTCTCACTATTGAAACTTTCATGCTTCAATAATGAGTAATCCTCTCAAGGGTATGATGCTGATAGCAGTTATTCTATACCAGAAGCAAAAATATTACAAGTGTAATATTAAATAGTAGATTTTGTTTAATATAAAACTTCTACATTGAAGGTATTGTAATTTATACCAGGGGTATAATGGAAAGCAAAATATATATGCTCCCTAAAATCATGGAGTTGACATTGTTGTGAGAAAAAAAACAAATAATTAAAGTAATGTGCATATCTATATATATACTAGGGGCCCGGTGCACAAAAATTTGTGTACTCAGGAGGTCCCTCAGGTTGGCCTATGCCCTCTCACAGTCTGGGACCCCTCGGGGGATGTCCACCTGCTGGTATGCCTGGTCAGCCTGGGTGAGGGGCTGATGGCTGTCTGCAGGCTGGCCAAGCCCCCCAGTGTGGACCCTCACCCTATTGGGGTGTGGCCAGCCTGGGTGAAGGGCTGAGGGCTATTTTCAGGCTGCCTACAGTCCCTTCAGGTTTTGGGTCCCTACTGGGGTGCCTGGGCAGCCTGGGTGAGGGGCTGAGGGCCATTTTCAGGCTTTCAGGCTACCCACAGCTCCCATTGACCCAACGTCCCAGCAAGGCTGGTTGGAAGCAGGTTTCTGCCAGCCTCCATCTTGGCTGGGTTAATTTGCATACAGCCATTCTGATTGGCTGGTGGTCATGGCTTAGGCATCTCAAAGAAATGGTTAGTTTTAATATTACTCTTTTATTAGATTAGATAAGCCCAAGTGATCAGAACTCCAGAATGATTGGAACAATCAGTCGCTATGACATGCACTGGCCACTAGGGTGCAGACGTTCAACACAGGAGCTTACCTCTGGTGGTCAGTGCACTCCCACAGCCAACCTTCTGTGGCCAGCCAATCTCCCCTGGTCCCTTCCTGCGGCCAGCCAACCTATTGTAGCTCCTCCCCTACCCCCCCCCCCCCCCCCCCCCCCCCCCCCCCCCCCCCCCCCCCCGCAACTGGCAGGCCCTAGCTGGCAGCCTGCAGCTGGCAGGAAGGCCCCAGCCAGCCCTGATCTCTGGCCATGCCTAAGGACTCCACCCATGCACAAATTTCATGCACTAGTCCTCTAGTTTTTATATAATATTATATCTCAAAGTCAAGGAAATTGAATCTGCAAGAGTGCATAAAATATAGTTGACCCAGACTGGAGATGGGAAAGGCTTCATGTACCATAACATGAAATCTATAGACAGAGTAGGACGTAACCAAATGAAAAAGTAGAAGAGCATTCTGGACACAAGCAATTACATGTATATATGATCTGATTAAGAAGAAACAATGGCACATTTGAGACACTGAAAGGAGGCCTGTGTACGGAAAAAAGGCCTGTGTGCCTGAGGTACAGAGAACAAAAGTCAGGTTGAAGATATCTAAACTAATAAAAGCGGAATAGTAAAATTAACCATTTCTTTGGGACGCCCAACAGCCAATCAGAGCGGCTGTATGCAAATTAACCCAGCCAACATGCCGGCCGCCACTCACGGACCTGAGGAAACGTTTAGGCAGCATCCGTTGCAGCAGGAGTGAAAGGGAAACTGTTTTCGGCCCTTGGCGGGCAGGCTCCGAAACATGTTTCAATAATGTAACAATCATAGAATTCTCGGGAGCTGAAAGGAAAAGCAGACCTAGCCTGAGTCTAAAAGTATAACATTGTTGCAGTATAGACTCCGCGAGGTGAGGCAGAGAGGAGGCTTTGTTACATGTCTAGGCTGGCTTAAAGGAACAGTGTATCAATTATAGGAGATAAACCCCAGTAACCTGCGTCCAGCCAGCCTTGCTGGGACATTGGGTAAATGGGAGCTGTGGGCAGCCTTAAAGCCCCTCACCCAGGCTGGTCAGGCATGCCAGCA